>APFE031579909.1:2875-16775 GCA_000404065.3 Pinus taeda | reverse complement strand
CTCTGTTGAACCATGAAAAAGAAGAATTGACCGAGAGTGTCTCATACCATTTCTACTGACCCAAAGTCAGTTCCATATGAAGAGAGTGTGTCATACCACTCTTACTGACCCAAAGTCAATTTCATTGATCCCATATCAATATCACAAGAGAGTGTCTCAAACCACTCATGCTGATCCCAGATCAGTTTCATTGATCCCAGATTAATGGAGGTCATCCTAGCATAGGGAGTACGGTAGATACAACAATGCGTCCATCGATAGAACTACTATGGTCCCTAACTCCATTTCCCTGCTCATTAGCCAGATGAGAGGTACTTCCCATGAGTCCCAAACTGCATGGGTAGGATGCCTCGACAGGAGAACCACTCATCCTGTCCCTAAGTCACCACGAGGTATCACAAGGGAAGGCTGAGCCATTCACCCTGTACACAGCGCACCATTAGGGGAGGGTGAGTCGCCCTATGGTCGCTTGTTGCTCCAATAAGTACCCCAAGCCCCTCGAAGCTCCCAGAGCTCAATGCATGCAACATGCAAGACCCTCATAAGAAGGTCTCTCAACGACTCCAAGCCATTCGGGAAAGTCACAAATTTGACCTTTCCTTGGGGCTTTGACAGAATGTCTGCGACCTGTACATCAGTCTCAATGCGATAGAGCTTCCCTGCTCATCGACGTACCATATCCCAGATAAGGTAGTATCTAATGTCTATATACTGGAGCAATCATAGAATACGAGATTCCTCAACAATCGAATCCCCCCCTGGTTGACACAGAAGATCACAGTGGTATCCAACATGCGTACAAACAGCGCACTGAAGATCTTCCACAACCAGGCAGCATCCCACGAGATCATACTCGTAGCTATGCATTCCATCTCAGCAGTGCTCAAAGCAACCATCTTCTACTTCCTGCTCATTCAGAATATCGAAGCAGAACCCAAAGAAAACAAGCACTCAGAAGCGATCCTCCACATTGCCTGCCCAGTCAGTATTCAAATAGTCATGCAGCTTCACATTTCCGGCAGTGTATATCAATCCATGAGAGATTGTGCCCTGAAGATATCTCGGAAAATTCTTGGCACCAATCTAGTGAGGCTCAACCAAATATGAGCCCAACATGCTAACTGCAAAACCTATATCCGGACAGAAGTTCACCAAGAACATCAACGTGAATGAGTTTATGAAACTCTGAGGCATTTCCCAAATCTGGTCCGACATCACTACCACATAACTTTTGAAAGTTAAGCTCCATCGAGGTAGTCACGGGCTTGCATTTCACCATTCCCAATCTGGAATCCAACTCCCTCTTACTTTTGCAAATGAGAGGGTCTGCACCTGTCAGAAAGAGGTAGTCCTAAAAAGGTGATCGTATGAGAGGTCTATTATCCACAACCTTCAAGCAATGGTTTGGATCGGCTTCACTCCTAGTGAATCTCAGCTTCATCAGACAACTATCAATCCTCTCATACTAAGCCCGAGGAGTTTTGCTTCAAGCCATAGAGGGCTTTCTTCCACCTGCATACCTGAGATTCCAAATCATGAATCTCAAACCCCTCAGGTTGTTCCAAACCTGTAGACCTGCTATATGAGGGGAATGGTCCCCTTGTAAGATTTTCCTTCAGTACATCTCGGACATGTACCTTCATGCTCTTCTTGGATTCAAGCATCCTTGTCATCATTTGACTCACATCGGGTAGGGTCCCATAATAAGTAGGCCTTCGGTGCTAAGATGAGATGTGACAACTGACATGGTCACCAATGCACCTCCTGCAACTTGATACAACCCAGAACTCAAAAGCATCTTTGAAAATTCCATTTCAAATATGTACCTTTCCATCGATGAATGCCACCCTAAAACCTTTGACTTCCATTTCCGAAATGGTCACCAAGTTCTTCTTGCGATCAGTTATACAAAAGAGTCCCTTGTAAATGAATCGAGTTACCCTCATTCAATTGAGGGGTAACATTCCCTACACCCTTTCCGGGATATGTGGCATCAACTACAAGTACAATTCCCACGATTGTTTCCATCTCTACTAAATTAGAGAGAGCACCCTTCTATCCGATGAAGTGCCTTGAAGCACTACAGTCAATAAACCAGATTCCCAAAGAATCTGAAGGAGAGGGCCAATACAAGATAATGCTTCTTTATCTTATCAGAAACAACATTTGATTTTTCGTACCTGGGGTTCCTAGCTTTCTTGAAGAGTTAGTCTTTTCCTTGATGACCTGCATTACCTGTCATTCCTCTGATCATTGATGATGTCCCTAGAATGATTGTTATCATCATCAAGTGATGTGTCCCTACCATTCGGACACTCCTTCGCATAATGGCCAGACTTATTACAACCAAGGCATCTGCCTTTCCTTCCACCCTTAGATCCAGACTTCTAATAAGGTGATCTTATAGGTAGGTCATCAGAAGCTTCCGCTACACCATTCTGATAATATTCTCTGCTTCAATTTCACCCTCAGTCAATCTGAAGAGGGATGAGGAATCCACTGATCCTTTTGTCCTTTCCCAACTGTTTCGGTGATTGCTCTTTCACTCTTGTTTGGGCTTGGTCTTCACCTCAGCTCTAATACCATGTTAATTTTAGGTATGGTCTATGCTTAGAGCAATTTATTTCAATTTTCACAGTTAGCTCAATATCATTTCCAAATTAGCAATAACATCAACATTAAAGTAAACTGCAGATAGAACATAAACATAAATCGCAAAAGACAAGCCAAGTCAAGAGGACACAAGATGTGGTGCTAGCCAGGGACAAACCCCAATATGGGGAAACCCTTGATCAATTCTTCTTATATGTTCTTCGATAGTTCAACAAAGGGAGAGAGAGAGAGAGAGAGAGAGAGTACATTTACAACATAAGTCAACACTTTGACTTATCTAGATAAGAGCATAGATCATCTCTAAGAAGATGATACATGAGATCAGTTGAAGACATGTTGCTTCAACTGATTCTCCAAGGTGACTCCTTCACCTATCATTGTGTTGCATCTCATCATCATGTTGCACCTCACCGTGATGCACCATGCTACACCCATCATCACAATGTTGGACCTCATGACCATGGTGTACACATCATACTGTTGCACCTTATGTTGCACTGTTGTCCCATGTGCCATTGTTGCACCATGCTGCCACAGTTGTCCCATGTGCCATTGTTGTACCATGCTACCGAGTTGTCCCATGTGCCATAACTGCATCATGCTACCATAGTTGTCCCATGTGCCATAGCTTCATCATGTTGCCACACTGTTGTCCCATGTAGTATGCACCATGTTGACATACAGCATGTCTCATGTGCTTGCAGCACCATGTGTCCATGCTTGTCCATGCTTGTCGTTGTCCCATGTTTGCCTCAGCGTTCCTTTGTTGTCCCATTTATCATGCAGTTGTCCCTTGCCACTACTGCCTAGATATATTGCTATAGTTGTTGTCCCTAACAGTGATGCTACACCTTGTTGATGTCCCCTTGTTGTTGTCCCCTTAGCCTTACCATACCTTGCTAATGTCCCATGTGTCTTAGCAGCACCATGTAGCCCAGTTGTCCCATTTACTAGCACTGTTGTCCTGGGCATGTTTCAGCCCTCAAACTCTCCATGTTGTCCCTATTTTGAGGCGGTTAGGACTGCGGCCTACCACAGTCCCATGTTGTCACCTACAACCCACCTTTTCGCTGCCCCAAACAACCCTTCTTCAACTCGGCCTACCCTCAGCCTCCTTTCAGCTGCTCAGTGCCTTGTTTTAGGCTAAAACAGTCCTCCCTTTCAGCTGCATTAGGCCTGCATCTAGGGCATCATATGCCTGCAGCTAGGGCATGATTGGTATGTTTAGGATAGCGTCTATCTTCATCTTAACAGCGGCTAGGATACCCTTGAGATAGCGTAGGTTGGGGTTGCCTTATGATAGCATTAGGGCTTCTTTCTTGGACTGCGTTAGGGCTGCCTCTAGGACTGCATTAGGGCTACCTCTAGGACTGCGTTAGGGCTACCTTTAGGACAGCATTTAGGGTTGCCTTAGAACATCATTTAGGGCTGCCTTAGAATAGCGTCTAGGGTTGCCTTAGAACAGCGTTTAGGGCTGCCTTTAGGACAGCATTTAGGGCTACCTTAGAACAGCGTTTAGGACTACCTTAGAATAGCGTTTAGGGTTGCCTTTAGGACAACATTTAGGGCTGCCTTCCTTGAGCTCCTTTAGGTCAACGAATAGAACCCTTCCATCGCTTCGCTGGCCTGCTTTCTTTGTTGTGGCTAGGGCAGCATCTTTTCCTCCAACGTCTAGGGCTTCCACTCCTAGATTTCTCTTCCACTAAAACTCAAGACAAATGGAGAGAAATCAAGATAGAAGTGTGTGTGAAATGACTCTCAAGTCATCTCCTTTTATACTGAAACGTTAAGCACATGTTGGGTTTATTTGGTTGTTGGCCGACCTTGACGAATTGTCCCATAACACAAATAAATTCATAACTCCATGAATACTTATCAAACTCGGATGATCTTTAGATCAATTTTACACCTCTCGATGAGAGGGATCCAAGAAAAATATCAGTTGCCATCTAAGTCCCCTGACACGGGGATTCGGGACACGTAGGATTCGGGAGTCGTGGTGTCGGATTCGGGACACGCTGACCCCCGGAACAGGACACGTTAGGACATGTTATATATTATTTTTATTAAAATACTATTATAATAATTTATATATATTATATAATTTAAAAAAAAAAAATATATATATATATATATATATATATATATATATATATATATTAAAAATTAGTTATTAGCATATTTCTTACACAAATTTTAATTAATGATACAAATTTATTGATTTCAAACATAGATCTTCATCTATAGCTATTAGCATGCATAGTACATACAAAATTCAAATAAATGTCAGTGGTACTGGTCACATAAATGATAAATCTATTAAAAAATTTAAATCATGATTCATAATTCATAACTGAAAGACGACTTACAACTACAAGATAGTAAGATAAGCACACTGACAACTGTAGTTTTCTCATTAAGTCATCAAATCAAAATCTGTTACATAGGTAGTGTTGGTGCAATGCCAATGGCAAATAGAAATAGAAAATATAAATCAACTACAGCTATACAAGCCTCAAGGCATCAATTAGCATCAGAATCAGCATCAATGTCCTCATCATCATGGTCCCCACTGCTCTCCTCTACATCCTCCTCCCCTTATCCATAGTCGCCTCTGCATCTGCTGTTGTGGAGGATGACCCCTCTAAGCCATCAAATCTAACAGGCTCTAGCACTGGATCATTGAGATCCATGTTGGCCAATGCCAACTCAACACTGGTGTCCAGACCCATATCATCAGGAACAATGTTACTTGGGAGCGGGAGCGAAAGCGAGGAGCGGGAGCGAAAACGAGAGTGGGAGCTCTTGGTTTGGTGCTCTTGATTAAATACGAGTTCCATACCCTAATACATGACAAAATTCAATGGAAACATTGCAATCCCCCAATCCTAAAATCCTGAAAAACTGATAAGTCTGCTGGATTTTGAATGAAATCTAAAATTCTACTTTCTCCATATGAAATCCAGTGAGGCCGGAACCACTCTCAAACATCCTGAGTCATTTCATGGTAATGTTAAAAATTTAAGTAAAAGGATGAAAATGAAGATTAAGGAGAATGTCACTTTTACGTTAAGAATTTAAGATTACCATGAATAGCATATCAATACTAGGGCCTAGACTTGATCATGAAGCTGCCAAAATGCTCTACTCCTTGTTGCAACAGCACAAATCACTTGCCAAATGAAAATATTAATGAGCAAACACTCCCTTTTCTTTCCCGCACTGAGCTTAGCGAGTCCTGGAAACTGGACACGTGTCCTAAAATCGCGACACGCCCCTGAAAATCGCGACACGCCCCTGAAAATCGCGACACGCCCTCGGACACGACGTGTCCTGTGATTTGGACACGAATCCGGACCGAATCGTGTCGGATTCGCCAGATTCGGGATTCGCAGGGGGTTTAGGACGAATTCGGTGACTTAGTCTGGTAGTAATACCTCTCTTCGGAAGCAGATATTCAGCAAGTCTGCTGCACGAAAATCTTTCCAACGCCTCTTTGAGGCTCTGCGTCAACCCTCCTAGCCTTTGCATCAGCCTAGAACCCTCTACATCAGTCGGAACCCTCTGTGTCAGCCTACTGATGCTCTGCGCTAGCTCTCTGGCCCTTTGCGTCACCCATGCAGGCCCTCTGGCCCTTTGCACAGTCATTTTGGTCGTTTGCGTGGCTCCTGCTGGCTCTGCGTAGCCTTCTCTGCCTCTACGCTGGTCTTCCGACACTATCTTTGCCTCTCTGCTATGCCCTCATTGCCCTTCCCTGCAACTCTGATCATTGGTTCGATTTCTTTCAGCAAACCTCGCTCCAAAAAATCACACTGACTGATCAACTTGGTGTATCTCCCACTGACCCTTAAGCCTCCTCTTATACTTTTTCTGTTGAGTTTTCAACGGCCGAGATTAAATCTCTAATCAACGGCTAAGATTAGATTTGGCTTGATCCATGTCATTTAGAACCTTCTCACCCAACTTTATATTAATACCCATTAATATTTTTATTTTCCTAAGTTTAGACTTAGAAACCCATTAAAAATATTAATTATTTTAATATCTCTCTAACCGGGTGGAATTCCCCCAAACCATTTCTGGGTCTTGGAGATCTCATGTGCTTTAGCCTCTCCAACAATTTTCATGGCTAGAGCAAATCTGATGCTACCCCAAATCAACACCTCGATGATAGAGATTATTAGTCTTTGGATAGATTTACTTATATAAAGAAGTGAATTAGAATTTTTATAAATTATGCCTAATAACCATAACCATGACAAGAAAAAGAGCAAAGACGAAAACCATCTCACAATTGTAAAGAATTACGAGAGTTTGCAAAATGAACATTTTATTTGTGATAGCACTTGTCTCAATTGATCAACAAAACAACAATTACAATGGAAGAGAGTCTAGCCATTTATAGAAAAAATTCTAATGGCTAGTTGACTTCTCCTCATTAAAATATTGCTAGTCTTCAACAATCTGGGACTGAGCATTTTTTTATTTTCTTAAAATATTACAAAATAACATGAATTTTCCAAAGGGGGTCAAATTTGCCCACATAGCCCAAAATAATTCATGATTTCCCTTTGAAAATGGTCTTCAATAGTCAACAAGTGAAATAGTACCAAGATTCTTCCCATGTCTAGCTTTTTTGCTCCATGAGTGAGTTGATTTGCCGACATAAAAGAGTGCGAATTGACCAAAAGAAAATAACTTTGTCCCTTTAGAAAAAAATAGTTGTAATGGCTAGTAGACTTTTCTCCAATGGCTAGATTTGACCCAACGATTTTTTTTTGTTGACTTTGGCTTGGTGTTGAATATTCTCTTAACAATTTGACTTGGGCCCATAGTGGTATATTTCCAATGCCTTAACCCTCCTAGAAAAACTAGAGCCTGGGTTTTGCTCAGCATGTCCTGATCTATACTGGGTTTGTCTCTGTTTCCTTCTATCTGCTGGGATATTGGCACATCATCGCTTTTACTACGATGTCATATTGCCACCATGCCTGATCTCCAACACTGCTGCTGATTTCAAAATTCTGGCACCTGGGTTTTGTTCATCTGGTCGAGCTGATCAATTTTGACTTAATGCATGCATGATCCTGCCCAACTCTGCCTAAAAAATCCCCTTTGAGACATTTATTGTAATAGTGACCAAGTTAGAACGGACTGTATCTAGCCACTAGGTCTGATTGAAAAAAAATATTCCACGTGGCATGAAATCCTCTAATTTATAATTTATGGAGTGCGTTAGCTGTTTTTATTTAATTTTACACTATATTCTTATAATTTGTATGAACTCATATGCTTTTATGTATTTTTGTTACCTTTTAAAATGGCGTGTATTTAGCTTATTTTGGTGCTAGTATATCTTTTGTTTTTACCATATAGACTACTGGTTTGATATTGAAGCAAATATGCTTCTATTCTAATTTCTTTGATCTACTGTGATTCTTGCAGGGTGCCTGAAAGCCATTGAGTTGAAGTACAAGTACACTGCACATGGACTATGTTACAAGAATGATTTTTTTCTCAGGAGAGTTTACCCAGCCCTCTTCAAGCATGTCTAACATTGTGATTACCATTCAATTTTGTGGACGCTTTCTCACACTAGCCATCATTTTGAATGAACGGATATTATGTGAACATAATATACAATTAGAATGCCTTTTCTAAGCTGATTACAGATCAGATGTATGAAATTTAATCAAAACAGGAGATTGCTTGAGCCTTCCAGGTTATCTTCATTTCATTATACTGTGCTTTAATGTTGCATTGGTATCTTTTTACTTTTTGTTATCCGCATTCTGTCTAATCACCTTGAATCTGTGTGAGGTTGTTTACAGTTGGTGCTGTGACTAGCATCAGTTGCAAGCAGACAAGGCATCCACACGCAAGGTTTTTTCACTGATATATTTAATTTTGAAGTTTAATTTTGTGATTTTTATTAGTTACCTGACATTGGTTGTAGGCGCTGAAATGTGAATTTCGTTTACTGGAAATTCTATCTTTCAAGCTTACAGGTTAGTTTATTTGACTGTCATATATCGACCCTTTTTACAATTCAGAAGCGTTTCATAAGTCAGTCCTAATGAGTTAACAAGCTTTAATTGTTTGCTCAGAATTCATTTGAACCTAAATTTTTAGCTCCTGATTGCCATTATTTTTTTCTGGTCCCTCAATTGATATGGTGGTAGTAGATAATTATAATTTTAAATTACTTCAGAACACGTTGATTGAATATATAGTGTTTGATTGGCAAAAGTACCAAGTGACCTTTTTTGGTTTGGAATGAAATCTGAATTTCAGACTGTTTTTCACTCCCTTAAAAAGGATCAATTACAGGCACACTTGGAGCACCTTCTAATTGTTAAATTGCCTTGAATCATTTATTTCCTGATAGTCTAAAGACAGTTAAATTCAACAGGGGGGTAATGACAGCTTCGCTGGCATCAGAAATCTAATTGTATTCTCCAAGATCTAGCAAGCTATTAGATGAAGCGAGTCAATGATAAGTAGCTGCAAAACTATATCATACAAGATAAATGTGTGTGGTATTTTTAGTGCAATAGACCATAAATGTGCTGAACTGAGAAGCAGGCACTAATATGGAGGTTTCTTGTTCAATATCCTAGTTTGTTGTTCCATGCTAAATTATTGACTTGAAGATCAACTCAAATAATTAATAATAAGGTTTGTATTTGCATGTTAAAGCAGAAGTTCGGTGGTAACATGTATACTGCTCAAGTAAGCTAATCTTGAGTCTTGACACCACTGATCCTAGGGAAGATGCAACAATTGTGATTATGTTTATAAGAGTACACGTCTTAGAACATCAATATATTTGCACTTCATGAAGATTTTCAACAAAAGTTAAAATAAAATGTGTTATGTTATAGACAGAAAATCATAGAAAATCATAGAGCAATCTAATCAGATGGTGAAGTGAGGATATAATTTGGAAAAGCGAAAACAAAAAGGCTGGTAGATTTTCCTACCAGATTCTTCACCTTTGATACTTACACGATGAGGGTGATATGCATGCTTATCTGAACTTGGACAAGAGAGTTCGAAAGTTCAAATATATGTTGCTAATATGAGAAGAATATCAACTGAAAATTTTGACTCGATAAATTTAAAAATAAAAAGAACTTCTAGTCAATATGTGGCATATTTAAAAATTTAAAGTAATCGTTAAAAAGCCTCCAACAGCTGAAATCTTATGCGAGGAAAACCTTGTTGGTCATCATGAGGCAACAATTGATTGCCAGCCCTATTGATCCCACTAGGATTTATAAAAAAATGAAATACTGTAATCTTTAGATTATGCAAATGACAATTTTCCTAGCAATTACAACCGGCCCTACAAAACACCTCACGGTTGAGAAGAATTTGTATTAATATAACCTTCAGATTATGCCAATTAGAATTTGCGTACTTTAGTGTCTGACCCCTCCCAAAATAAGAATGTTAAAATATTGCAAATCCATAAAGCTTATAGTAGATACTTTTTCAGAAAACGAAAAATCAAAATTTTATAAACTGAAAGTATATGATCAGCTTCAGGAAGAAGCGATATTACATGACTGAAATGTGAACATTGAAAAAACCCAGGCTCGGATGGAGGAGAACCGAAGGCCTGTAAAAGAAGCTGGATACAGATTTGCTGTGAAAGCCAGCACTCATGCGCCTTCATGAACAGGGAATGCTTATAGTAGATACTTGACACTTCGCCATTTGTTTTGCAGTTCATATGCAACTTTTGGTATGTCTATTGTATTATTTGAGGATGATTTTCTTCATATGCATCGAAAAAGACACCATCCACGAGAGTTTTCTAATAATCAAAGAAAAGTTATAGTTATTCGAGTCTATAAAGTGTCTAATTGATTTTTACGGATGATAAGATTTAATGCATATTTGAGATGCGACTTGGAAAAAGCTGAGTAAACTGAGGAATATGTATTACTTAAAAGTTATGATCGAGTGTTTTTTATAAACATCACTGAACATATATACAATGTTCCACCAAGTTTCTGGGATGAGGGGATACGTAGGAGCGGCTTATGCAAAAGCTCCCCACCAAATTTTAGGAAATGTTGGGTATGTCGGGGTCTTAAAAATTTAGAAATATAAAATTATATCATTGAAATTTAATATTTATAATTTTAAATGTCTTTATATTATATATATTATATATATATATATATATATATAATGCTTGCATATGAAAGATAAATGATGATAAATCGATGAATCATATAACTGAAATAAATTTAAAACGAAAAACATGATCATTCATATCATTATCATATAAATTATAATCATACATCATACATGTAAGTTTGTAACTGTACAATTTAACTACTAAGTTAATAAAAATGCAGAATGAAAATAAAATTATAAATGTTTAAAGTTATAAAGTTTAAACCATATTGATGTTCCAACTATGAACATTGAACACTGAATATTGAAATACAATTATAAAAGTCAACTCTGATACATAAGAGTGAAAATTTTATAGAGTCAAGGCTCAAGTCTAATATATCATGATTCATATATCAAGATTCAAAATAAACTGAAGCCTACAACTAAAGTCTGAAACATAAAAGCAAATAAGTTAATAACATAAGAACATATCAAAAGATAAATGAGCATAAATTCTGAAGGTAATGCCTCGCTAGTCTCTGCATCTAGTTGCTACATGAATTAATCAGGATCGGCCATATCACCACTTGAATCAGAATCACTTGCATTCTCAAACATGTTAAGTGGCACACCAAGCAACCCCATCTGTGTTTTATCAAGTCTCGCCACCATATCTACCTGTGCATCGTTCTCTGGATCAACATCTCATCGTGTCGTTGGTCCCTTCAAATACTTAGGTGTCTTCCTATGCTCAAGGCGTAGGGCACTTTGCACAACAACTAACTTCTCAACTCTTTTAGAGGTAAGCTTGTTTCTTTTGATAGAGTGGATGAAGCTATATGTGGACCAATTCCTCTCTGCTGCATAGGAACTAGCAATCTGAGACAACAAACACATAGCTAGATGCTTGAGGTCTGGAGCACCATCCCCATGCATTCTCCACCAATCAATCAGGTCATCTTGGGCTATATCTATGTGATCTGCTCGAGCACCACGTGTGTTGAAGGGGCCACTAAGAGATGCAAACTGAACAAACTGTCTTCGAAATTTTGCCCCCTCATTGTACATCTTTGCAATTTCATCTAGGAAGCCATTCTTTACCTCAGGATCATCAATAGGTGGCACCCTCCTAGGCCTTTCAACATACCATTTTGGGTTTAATGCATATGCTCCCATGTGCGAAGGAGTGTTCATGCGATCCCACCTACGCTAAATGATGGGTCGAATCTGGGATGTGTAGAACTCTAATGAGGGCCCCCTTTGTTGAATGGCCGCCTTCACATGACCCAACATGCTATCAAAGGTCTCATAGATTTCTCCAAGACTAGGAGCATTTGAATCAGTGTAACGAATGACCTCCACAATAGAGCCCAATAATGACACCAAATAAGAACAATCTGCCCTCCAATCATTGTCCAACACTTGAACCCTGACCTTCTTCCCCATGTCTGTTGTTGATTCTGACCACCTTCCCCACCCTGAACTCACAACTAAGGATTGTAGAGGTGCTTGTACCTCTAGCATCCTCTCCAATTAAATAAAATAGGTAGCATATCTAGTATCAGTGGGCTTGAGGAATTCCTTCCTCATGTGAGCCCTATATAGGGCCAAGGAGGTGTGGTGGTTGTGTTGGAAATAATACTAAGAGGGGGGGGGGGGGGCTGAATCGAGTATTAGCAAATCAGATACTTTTCATTTTCACACTCAGATTCATATACGCGACTTCAGTTAAGGGTTATACGCATATATGCGCGACTGTATTAAATGCAACAAGCGTATATGGCAACAATCTTATGATTCAGTTAGCTTATTTTCAGTGAATGCATCAGAACATTATTTAACCATATTACAGTAAACAGGTGTAGTAAAACAGTTACAGATCATCACACATAGAAGGCACACATGAACACCATGATATAAGGTGGAAACCCAATGTGGGTGAAAACCACCTGCTGCAATTCGTCTCTTTCTTCCTTTAATAAGAAACTTCTTTTACAATGTACTGGTGTAGTCCTTTACCAGCACACAGGCTACAACCTGTAGAGGGCTACAACCCTCTCTCGTTTTCCAGTTACTTCTGAAAGGGAGCTACAACCCCCTTAGCTCTTGTACTAGCGGATATACTAGAACGTAGGTGCTGACCTAAAGAAGGTTGCAACTTTCTTTTCTTCAGGGACCACGTTTCATCAATTTTCAGACTGGATCCATAAGTACAAAACAATCACTGCTGCAATACAATCATTCACTTATACTTGCATCATAAATCTCTAAATCACCTAATACTGAATCACTGAAACCCTGTCATCAAAAACACAGAACGCAAACCAGAGCCCAGAAATCTGCAACAACTAGTAGAATCAACAGCAACCTGAAATACCAAATCTCATAATGCATACGTTACTTTACTATACCAAAACCGCGTGTATATGCGCTTTCACCTCATACAACCCGCGTACAGATCTAAAGATAATTACTTGTGCCTTCGCTGTTATATCAACCCAATCCAAGCAGCACAAACCGATAACCAACAATACTAGATCTTCGCACTGCGTCAGATCTTCATTCCTTGCACATTTTTTCTTTGCCTAATGATCTTCTCCTTATATAGGTTAGGCTTCTCTCAATACCATGGTCCAAAACCATGTAGAAAACAATACCATGAACCCAATACTTGGGGTCGTCACTTTGGACCAAATACTATGGACCAAATACCACAGACCAAAACCATGATTTCCAACATGTACGCGCCTTTACTCTTAATAACCTGCGTGTATACGCGTACGCTCCTTCTGCTTCGCTAACCGGCGTATATACGCTCTTTCTTCACGGTGAACCTGCATATATCTCTCTATTTACCTGCTGCACTATGATCTGTCCTCTGAGTGAGTTGCCATCACCTGTATCATTCCTCTGAGTGAGTTGCCGTCAATGACAACACCTGAATCATAATGCCAACAATCTCCCCCTTTGGACTTGATGGCAACCACCACACCAAGTCACTCTCCCCCTTTGACATCAAGGGCAAAGGGCGGACCAGGATATTCTCTTCCTTAGTAAGCCTTATGTTGTCCATACTCCCCTTGAGTACATGCTGAAGTTTCTGATTAACCTCCCCTTTGTATATGCCAGGTTATATCAATCCGTCCATGCTCCC
>APFE031579905.1:176703-194153 GCA_000404065.3 Pinus taeda | reverse complement strand
TTGGTGCAAAACTCGATGCAAATTTTGTGTCAATTTTTGCACCATATTTGATAAATGGATGCAAATAGCACCAAAAATGGGCTCTAGATGCAAAAAAAGAAGTAAAAAAGGATGCTAATCACAGGATTTGTTGTAGTGATGCACCAAATAACAGTCAGGCTCCAATAAGGGGTGAATTAAAGAAAAAGACACCGTGGGTTAAAACTTCAACATATCATCACCCACATCACCTGGCAAGAAAACAACCAACAAGATAGCAACGAATTAGCCACAAGGACAACAACCCCTGAATGACAGATAGAGAGGAGCGAAGATCCACCTATTACACATCAACACCAAATAGATGCCAAAGTCAAATTCCATCTCAAGCGAGCGAGGCACCAGCGAAATCGAGGGTTCACCTTTCTATTGGATTTCTAGATGCACGTGCATGGTACCAGTGGACTACTCTTTTGAGTAGATCTTATTATTTGTGTTCTTCCCATGTTTTAGGGACGAAACATGTTAAGGGGGGTGGAATGTAGTGTACCTAGGGGGGATAATATGGGGTGAAAAAGGAGGTACCCAAGGGAATAATGTAATAATGGGATGGGCCATAGTAATAAATAAGGTGGATAACTCGTATCATGTAAGGGACCACAAGTAGTTAGTAATAATGTAATGGGTCCATGGTATTAGATAGATGGTATTGAGGGAACCATGGTATTGACCCATGGTATTGTATGTATGAGACTTATATAGAGGTTAGAGACTCCCCATTGAGAGGTGTAAAGGAATATTGTATGAACAAACATATGGCTTGTGGAGTGTTTTCCTTGCTTAAGGAGTGAATGTATGGTGTTTCCCTACCTTAAGGGTTTGATCAATAAAGTGAAGCATTACTATCTATTTCTATCTTATTATTTCTGGGTATACTTGTGTTCTCATATATTTTCAGATCAAATCTATAACAAAGTGGAATAGGAGGGTGGCTACCAATATCCACCTGAATCATTCCTCCCTCCTTAGGAAGCAATGGTCCCCATTGCATTGAATGCCTCCATGAGATGGAGAAACTTCTGCTGAACTTGTCCCTGGTGAGCCACTTTCCTTGGTGTAGGAGTTGGTGAGCTTTGACAAGCCGATATAGTTGGATCTTCTACTGACAAGTGTTCTTGATCTGTGTGTCCATGATCCGATCAGTTGTGGCATGTTCCATGCAGTATGGGTTTAGCTCTGTTGGTGTGAGTTGTTCTTCAATATCGAATGTGTCCAGCAATGGTCGAAAGTATGGCCAAAAGTGGTCTACATTGAACATTGGGTGCAGACCAAGGAACGGTGGAATGCAGAGCTCGAAGGCATTTTCCCCTACAACATTGGTGATGGTGTATGGCCCATATCAGAGCAGGCGGAGCTTGCTATGGGGTTCAATGAGGCACTCCTTCTGCAAATGTAGCCGAACTTTGTCGCCCACGTGAAACTTGTGCAACACCCGATGTTGATCATGGCGCTACTTGTACTTAGCATTGGCTCTGTCCAATATATCATGGACCTGCTGGTGGATGTGTTGAATGCACTCAATGAAGTTGTTAGCCTTGTCAAATTCGGATTGGACATGAGCTGAATCTACCTGAGTAGCTGCAAATGGTATGGCCACATCAATGGGATATAATGGTTGAAATCTCAGCCCTACCTGAAAGGGGTTGTGGCCCATTGAGTTGTGGAGAGCTTTGTTGTAGCTGCGTTGGACATAGGGGAGGCTTTCATCCCATGTGCGTGAATGCTTCAAGTTGTACATGTGTAGAATGTGTAGGATCATCATATTGAGGACTTCTGTTTGGCCATCAGTTTGGGGATGGAAAGTCATGGACTTAGTGAGTTTGGTATCCAGCATCGACCAGAGACTTGACCAAAATGCACTTAGGAATCTGTTGTCCTGATCAGAGACAATGGACTGTGGGATTCCAAAGTATACCCACACTCGCTCAAAGAAGAGCTTAGCAGTGGCCTCTGTTGTGATACTCTTCTTGCAAGCCATCGTAATGGCTATCTTAGATAATCTATCAATGACCATCTAAGTCACCTGACACGGGGATTCGGGACACATAGGATTCAAGATTCGTGGTGTCAGATTCAGACACGCTGACCCCCCAGAACAGGACACATTAGGACACGTTATATATTATTTTTATTAATATATATATATATATATATATAATATATAATATATTAAATTTAGATATTATCATATTTCTTACACAAATGTTTAATTAATGATACAAATTTATTGATTTCAAACATAGATCTTAATCTATAGCTATTAGCATGCATAGTACATACAAAATTCAAATAAATGCCAATGGTACTAGTCACATAAATGATAAATCTATTAAAAATTTAAATCATGATTCATAATTCATAAGTTAATGAAAGACAACTTACAACTACAAGATAGTAAGATAAACACACTGACAACTGTAGTTTTCTCATTTGACATTAAGTCATCAAATCAAAACGTGTTACATAGGTAGTGTTGGTGCAATGCCAATGGCAAATAGAAATAGAAGAAAAAGAACCTAAAAAAAACTTTTTATACACTTAAAGATGAAGTATGTATGACAAAAAGGAAAGAGATAAATAATTACTATGTATGGTATAGGATAGCATAAAGAGTTAAGGAAAGAAATTAGAATGAGATTTTAACATAGATTACCTTTGAAGAAATTTTATTTTGTAAAAACCTCACTATACAAGAAAAACAAACTATATATTAATATAGATATGATAAATATGATTAAATTTAACTAAAATAAGAAAGTCTTGTACACATAAATGTTCATAAATTAAGATAAATATTTAAAAAAACTTTAAATGTTTTTTGTTGTTTAAAAAAAATATTATAAATATATGAAATAATAGTAATGTAGGAAACAAGAATTTGTTCCTGGTTATGGTAAATAATAGGATTAAAAACCATAAATGGATTTTGAACCAACTATTTCATTGGCACCACAAATCTACGGGCTAAAATAAATGAGTTGTAAAAATAAGCATGTATTATAGTATCAAAAGTAGAAAAGAGATTACATATATAGAGTAAAGATAAATATGTATTGTAATATCAAAAGTACAAAAGAGATTTTATATATATATATATATATATATTATATATATTGAATCAGTCTAAAGAAACGATACAGAAATTCCAAGCCCGTTAATAATAAACGAAATGGGTTATAAAATAAAAATAAACCCTAAAGGGTAGACCCTGTTAACAAATATAGTTGTAAGGAAATTTTATAAATTACCAGAGATTGGTAGAGTCATTGACACAGAGGCCATAATTATAAAACCCCAAGATCTAAGTACTCCTTTTTTAACTAGATGTATCAAGGAAAAAGAGACACTGTAAATTACCCAAATCACAAAATATTTAAAACCCAGATTTAATATTAAGGAGTTTTTGTCTGATAGGAATTACCTGAGGAGTGTCGTTACTCCATAACGAAGAATCAAAGTCTAATGTACAAGTTTAAACTTTGGAAAAGGTTCTAATTACCCGAAATTTTTTAAAAGAAACAGTGTGTATCACAAAGATAGCATATCAGTAAATAAAAAATTATATTATTGTATTTACAATCCCTGTACAAGAACTAAGCGTACTGAGATGAAAAAATTACAAATGCAGAGAGGAAATGAATGAGCCGACGAGGAAAGTCGGCAAAATAATTAAACTGCAAGAAAACTCTAAGAAAATAATTATTATGATTCTTATATTAAAGCTCATACGAATTTTAATTCATACTATGAAATATAAGTGAACTTTATGAAATAGAGTAGGAGGTAAACATCAAATGATTTCACTCTCTCTCAGCGGACTTCAGTGCTCACTGCTCAGTGTGCTCACATAAAGTTATGAACTCAGCCTGCAAACCCCCGACTTTTAACCCGCAGTATTAGACAGACTCGTTAACCAAAAAACCCAGCCACGATTCGGATTTTAATTGGATTCGTTCCAAAAAACCCAGACACGATTCGCATTTTCGGGACACGATCTGACACGACGTGGGAAAAAAGTACACGACGCGTCAGCAAAAAAGGACACGAATCCGTACCGAATCGTGTCGGATTCGACGGATTCGGGATTCGTGCCCTGTGTAGAGCAAATCTGGTATCTTAGATGACCATGAAACCACAGTCGTTGTCGTGCTTAGTAGAAAGAAGGCCCGACATGTAACCCATGGAGATGGATTCCCAAGGTCAACTAGGAGTAGGCAGAGGAGTATATAGGCCTTGCTTCTTGACGGTTAGTTTGGCAATGGTGCAAGCAGTGCAGGATTTAATGTATCTCCCAACATCTCGACAAAAGTTCGGCTAATAAAAATATTTTTGTAATACTGCCACTGTTTTCTCTACTCTGAAATGTCCAGCGACCCAACTGTAATGTGTCTCCGAAATCATCTTGGCACGATCACTTAAAGGAACATAGATGTGTCCCAGGTGGCATAACAGTGCATCCTGGGGGTGAAAATTTGGAACTTGCTTACCTTCCAGGAGGGTCTGGCATGTGCAACCGAATTTTGGATCGCTCTCGTAAAGATGCGGCCACCCCGAAGTCTTGTGCCCACAGGAGCTGAGCACAGTGATCAACACCATGAATGGTGGTCACCTAAGGCAGTCTGCAACATTATTGGTGCTACCCTTCTTGTATTTAATGTTCAAATGGAATTGTTGCAGGTATGTGGACCATTTCTGATGGCGACCGTTCTTCAACCTCCCTTGTGTCTATATGAACTGCAGGGATCGGTGGTCTATGTGGATGACCATTTCCTTCCCCATTATGTAATGCTTCCATTGACGACAGGCATACACTATGGAATACATTTCTTTGTCAGAAGTGAGATACTTTCGAACTGTGTCTGAAAGTGTCTCACTGTGGTAAGCCACTGGATGCCCCTACTGAGTAAGAATTGCACCAATAGCATAGTTGAAGGAGTTTTTCTCAATCTCAAATGGTCGTTGCAGGTCTGGTAATGTGAGCATTGGTGCAGAGCAGAGGCGATGCTTCAACTCAGCAAACGCCTTCTATTGAGTTTGGGACCAAAAAAACTTTGCTTTCGCTCCACCCATGGTGACTTGACTTAAGGGCCAGCGGATATGAGAGAACCCCAACACGAACCTGTGGTAGAAATTGGCAAGACCCAGAAAGCTGTGGAGCTCTATTAGAGTGGTTGGGGTTGGCCAATCTCGAATGACTTGTATCTCGGTTGGGTCCACATGCACACCCTATTCATCAATGATGTACCCCAAATATTGAACCTGGGTCATGCCAAAAGTGCATTTCTCCAAATTGGCATATAGCTTGTGTTGTTGCAGGATTTGAAGGACCTGTCGAATATGGTGGAGGTGCTCTTCCAAAATCTCACTGAAGATCAAGATGTCATGTAAATACACTACCACGAATGCATTGGTGAAGGGTTGCAAGATGTCGTTCATCAATCTCATGAAGGTTGCGGGGGCATTTGTCAACCTGAAAGGCATGAACAACCATTCGAAAAGGCTCTCCTTGGCAGTCTTCCACACATCGAAGGGTTCAATAGGCACCTGGTGATAACCGAACTTCAAGTCAATCTTGCTAAAATATTTGTCCCCCTTGAGCTAGTCCAGAAGGTCATCAATCCGTGGGATTGGGTACCTATTCTAAACAATGATATTGTTCAGTGCCCGATAGTCAATACAGAGTCTCTAGGTCCCGTCCTTTTTTTGTACCAATACAATCGGGCTCCCACAGGGTGATGAGATTAGCCTGATGTGCCCTTTCTGCAACAACCCCTGAATCTGCCTCTTGATCTCATCGTTCTCCACAACAAAGTGTCGATAGATCGGTCCATTGGGTAGCGGCGTGCCTGGGGTCAAATTGATGGAGTGGTTGTCTTGACAGTGCATAGGTACCCCTGTAGGTGAGGCGAAAAAATCCCTATACTCCATGACCTTGTGCATCTGCTACTGTTGTGCGGAGGTGCCCTGTCTAGAAGTCACGGCCACAACCTTCTTTGTGATCTGAGGGCGAATCATAAGGAACGAATTTCCTGGTCTGGGAAATGATCTTACTGCATTGCTTTGCAGTGATCAAAGAGATGGCGGTAGGCGAGGCTACCTCCAGTATCCTATACTACTTATTGCCCAAAGTAATAATCACAGAGTGAAGTCTAGATTCATATACAACATGCCTCTTCCACAAGTATGGTTGACCTAATAATACATCACAAACTTCAAGAGGAGCAACATCACATAGTACCTCATCCATGAAGGGCTTGATGTTGTAGGGAAGGCGGCACTGCTCGCTGACGTGGAGATCTCGTCCTTGGTGAAGCCACCCGATGGTGTACGGCTGCAAATGTGTTGTCGTCGGTAGGCCCAACCGCTTCACGAGCTCTACTGAAATGAGGTTCTTCTGGCTCCCACTGTCGACAATGAACTGCAACAAAGAACCTTTCACCCACATTTTTGAGTGGAAGAGGCGTTCCCCCTCCTCTGGGTCTTCAGGCTCATTCTTCTGGATTTTGGTTGTGGCCATAGTGGCATTGGGCTCCGCATCAATGATCTACTTCCCTTTGTCATTCCCCTTGTTGGGTTCTGGCTCAGAGTCGAAACATGCATTTGATTCAGAAGCCTTCAGCTCAGCCACCATTGATTGCTTGGCCCGACATTCACTTGTGTTGTGAGTGGCGCTCTTATAGAACTCACACCATTTTCCTGTGTCCTTCTTTGTCTTTGTGGTGTTGTTCTTTGCTTGCAGCTTCGGCGGGTTGTCATGGGCCGCCCTGCCTTGGCTTTGGCCTTTGATCTGTGGTTTGGGGCGCCTTTTCCTTGCTTCGAATTCGCAGATCCAAAGTCTCACTTCTTCTATTTAAACTTCTGCTCAATCATGATAGCATATTGGTATGTCATGCCGAGCGAGATGTCCATGAACTCCATCTCGTCCTGGATGTACTTGTGTAGATAGTAGTGGTACTTGAGTACCAAATGTCACTCAGAATCCTTAATACCCAACTTGGTGCGGAGAGTATGGAAAATATTTGTGAACGCCAACACATCTTGGTCCCTTCCTATCATAGTGTGGTCCACATTATGTATTTATCTTCATAGCTCCCGACAGGATAATATTGTTCCTTGATGGCATCTCGGAAAGAAGCCCAAGTGGGGTGTGTCTGAAAACAATGAGGATTCCCTCTCATCCTTTTGTTCACAGTAGGTTTCCCACCAGTCCTTGACATGTGGGCGGCTTTGAGAAGTGCAAAAGTAATCTTTTCCTTATTAGAAAAGTCATGAATTGAAAAATATCCTTCCAACAGATTCAACCATTTATCTACAGCATCTGCATCTATTTCACCCTCAAATATGGGAATATCGAAGTTAACTTGTACCTTAAAAGGAGTGGCGCCTCCAGAGTGGCTCCTAGATGAATATGTCTCGCCCGTGGGTAGTCGCTAAAGGATCTGAGCAAAGTTATCCATCATCGCGTTCCTCTGTCGCTCGAGGGCTTCCTCGAGCAATATTTTGAAAGGAACTTTTGCCCTCCCTCTTCTTTCTTTTCTTCCGCCATTGGAGGTCATCAAGGTTTGCGAGGCTGGTCTTGCAAAGTTTCAACCAGATCAAGCCCTAACTCCTCATACCCGGACCTCGTTGGGGACGTGCAAAGAAAAATAGAGAAACAACAAACCACTCTAATACTACTAATCTGAACTTAAACAGGAACGCAACAAACTACATTATAACCATAAATACAGAAATGTAACAGAAATAACACTTCATTTCATTAATATCAAAATACTAAAATATGCTTACAAACAAAATGGAAATAAACTAGCTCGGGCGATGGTAGCTTATCTCTAAGAAGATATGTGGCAGCTACATGCCTCTGAACTATGTTACAATGAGGCTCCAAGGCCTATTTATTATTGAGAAACAATGAGAAACACTAAACATCCAAAAAGTTAATCGTAGGAGATGAAGTGCTAAAAATGTAGGCCATATTTGGGTAAATTGGTACATCAATTTCGCGAGGTCATAACTTTGGCATACGATCTCTATTTGGCTATCATAATACCTCATTTCGAAGATCTCGAAGAGTAAGCAAAAACTAATTGATTAATTTGTTTGGGACTTTTTTGATCTCTCTGTTTCTCCAAAAACGTTGTTTAGGGCCTCAAAACGGCTCTAGGAGTTCAAGGCCCAAAAAACTGCCAAAAATTGTAAACTGTGCTACAATTAAGGAAATTGAAAACACTAAAAGAGACAATGTTGGGGGTCCACGTGGAATAAAAAGGTGGCCACCAATATCCACCTGGATCAGTGAAGTTGGCAGTAGAACCAACTAAATAGATGAACGAGGAGTGGGATGCATGTTAAGGGACTTGGAACAAAATAAATAAGATAATGATTGATCTCCACTTGCCATAATTTGGGTCACCAGAGAATTTTCGACCATTTCAATAAGTTGTTGCAGATTTCAAGCAGATTGCCAATGAGCACTAGTAGAACATTGAGCATACCACTTCAGTTGAATGAGGACATTTACAGATGTTCATTGTTAATGAGATAAGAACTACAAATAAATTGGAGCAATTGGTGCCTAGAATTGATATATACACTTGACAATTCAAGGAAAGCAACAATAACTTGAGTATTTCGATGGATCAACACAAATTTCCTTACTGGCACAAATGTGAAGTGTTTTGAACCGTGGAACACTTTAGATGACAAACACATGAAGGCAAAAAATCTTAGATCACTAGAGTAATAGCAATTCTTATCCAATTGATAAGTTACATATCACATCTCTATTTTTAGTAATAATTGTAAATAAAAGGGGGAACCATTCTAAAGAGAGGGGTGCCCGAGGATGCATTTTTGTTTGTATCTGCAAAACTAATTTTGAAGTTAATTTAGAAGCTCTGAAAGGGTTGATTCTTGCAGTATCTTGATTGAAATATTACAATTGTGGATTGTTTTTGCCAATGTTGATAACACGGGCATCAGAAAAAAATTGGCAAGGGCACGAAAAACATCTTAGAGACATCGGGAAAAAAATAGGCAAAAATCAGCAAAATGCGAGAAAAAAAATAAACAATATATTCATTTTTTAAAATTAGAAAAAATCAAAGTCAGCAAAACTCGGGAAAATCAGCAAAAATTGCCAAAAAGGGGGAAAGTCGGCAAAAATCGAGAAGTATCATGATTTTTTCAGGCTGAAAATCGGTTGGCCAAAAAAATTGCATTTTCAGCACATCACCGAAAAATCGATGATGTTATTGACACTGGTGTTTGTGATGTCTAATGCTTCAAGTAAGAATTACTAACGATGCTATAGATTATTCTTATTTGCATGTGGTTTGTGCTTGACAAGGTCTAGTGAATTTTATATAGTACTTGATGGGTGAGAATATAAAGAATTATTTTGTTTTCTTGCTTCATATATAGTTGCTCTTTCATAAGTAAATATCCTCTTTCACATAAATGTGAACATGGTTATTTCATCTAAGCTATCTTGGGTGACTTTCCATAAGATTACATATTTTGTTTCTTTAAGGTGTTAGAATATTTACTTGCAATTAACCAACTATATTTACTCTTTGTACTTCATCAGTTGAAAAAACTTAAATAGAAGCACACTAGAATATCATAACAATCTACAAGGCCCATCAAGTGAGGGTTTCCAAACCCTATCCCCAAGGGTCATACTAAAGCAAATAGGGAAGGATCTAATTGGGCCTCATCTATGGGTATTGACCCCTACTCTTGAGACAAAGAAATCTGAACCCTCAACACACCCCCACCACCCCTCCCAATATTGAAACTACAAATGTAGAGACACCCCCACCACTCCTCCCAATATTGAAACTACAAATGTAGAGACTTGACTTCAAATCTTTCAATCCATTAATTCAAAGAAGGAAAATCATACTTGAGACTTTAGTTCATGGCCCCCAAAAAGTCAGTCCACCCCAATCTAGAAAAATTACAACCACATCTTTGCAAATCTCGTAGCTTCACAAGTTCAAAATCAATGACCCCAAAAAGGCTTGAATCCAAACAACTTAGTGTTAAATTTTCATCAAACCTAGCACTCGGAAAATCATTAACCTAGTAGAAAGCAGATCTACAAAATAATTTACACAGCTATATTCTTAACTTTGTTAGCAAAAGCAAAAATAACCAATCTCATAAAAAACACGACACAGATTCTGCCTAATCAAATCAGTTTATAATTAACAATGATTCAAAACCTACTTGGACTTTTGTCCTGGGACAATGGCCCAACTAAAAAAATACAAAATACAAAATAAATTTGGATCTGATCCAGTAGATTTTCCCTAGATCGGTGCTCAATCTTCTCTGCAAATCTTGATCTCCAGCCTCTTTGCACACTCCCTTGGACCCAACACACCACTCACTGAGATGCCTCTTTCATTCTTGTGTTGATGTAATGTCTTCATATTCTCCATAGCTTTGCATTTATAACTTTACATTGAGCTAAATCCCTAACCCTAATCTTCAAAGCGATTAACAACCGAGATTAGATTTCACTTCACTTGAGATCAACAGTTGAGATTAAAACATAATCACTATTTACTTTACTTTTCCTAAGTTTTCTTTAGCTCAATAAGCCAAAATAAGAATTATGTGCTTTTCATAAGTTAAAAACCTAGACTAAATTACATTAGCAACTTGCTCACACTAGAACAAACGTTCTAAGGAGATCTTGGGTGACTTTTGCATCCCTAGATACTTAGGTCGGTGTAGAAGTACTTGCCTAAGCTACAAACATCAACGCTCCCTCTTAGCGAGGCAATTACTTTTGCCACCTAGGACTAACATCGATCCTACATCCATTACCTTGGTTGCTCCATCTAAACTGGAAGTGTTTCCAACCATCATCCTTGAAGACCTGCTCCTTGTGAACTTGTTCCTAAAAGACTCCTACTCCTAAACATCATGTACCTTCTTGTCAAATTTGGGGGAATCTGTCCATTCCCCCCCCCCCCCAAAACCTAAAGGTTGACTCCCTCTAAGTTACTCAACCTTCGGAGCTACCTCCTCCTTGTTCTCTATCACTGCCCTGCTTCTCCCTATGTTAAGTCCTTCTAGCACCCTCAAGCAATATGCTGGTTTATAGATTGACTAGGATCTCCCTTATGGATTTGTCTTGGTCCTTTGAAACATCCACAAAATCTACTGCCATACCCTCGACTGGTACAGCCTCCCTCTCTTCCTTTAAGGGCTAACCTCTACCAATCCTATTGGTATTATCCTTCATACCATGCTCTGTTGGACACTATCGACTCGTGCTTGTCACAACAAATCCCCTGACTAGTGACTTTGGCTGGCCACTACATCCTTCAATTAATGGAGTAGTCTAACAAGGCGGAGGAATTGCCCAGTTTCCGTCGCCGCTCGGAAAAACGTCTAGCTCACGCCGTCGGCAATTTCTCTGCCCTCTGCCACCCTCTGCGAGCTCCGCCGCCCTCCGCCACCTTTCCGCATTAAAGTCGTGACATGCTCTGGTCAGACAGAATTTCCTGATTCCCGCCAAATTCTTGCCGCGGAGAGTGAATGCAAAAATGAATGTGGGGTGGTCGGCTTGACTTCCAAACCAAACAAAGAATTCAAACCAGACGCAAAACTGGGCCGCGCCAGAACTCCTCGACCTCCCATTACGCCAGAGCTCCTCGACCTCCCACTGCCCTAGAGCTCGTCGGCTTCCTACCTTCGCCTCATTAGACTACTCCCTTATTTTACTAGAAGTGCCGGAGTCCTCAGAATAGGAGGATCACTAATGTTGTCCCTAAATCCAGGAGGGAGGCTTCAACTTCACTGGTGAAGGACTGGTGGGTTCATTGGGTTCTCACCCGATACGGGAGGCATCAAACCCAGAGATTTCAACAACTCTATTTGTAGTTAGTCCCAGCGATATTAGTAGCAACGATAGCCTCTATATGCAGGGGGTGCTGGGAGGGCCAAGGTTGTTGTTCACTATCAAAGAAGAGACTAAAGAGGATATGGAGGACAAAGAATCTGTGGGTGAAGTTAAGATTGCGTCCTCTGTTTCAGAGCAAGGATGGAAAAATCTCAATGTCCTGTTTGCTCTAAGTTGCCTTCTAAGAACAATACACGGGAACGTTGTTATCAACTACAGAAACAATGGCGGGACCTGTATTTAATTGGATTGCTACCGCAGCAACACAAGGTGCAAGAATCCAGTTGCTATTGGAAGCCCGCTTCCTCATCTCCTCAACCAATGAACTTCTCAGACTTGCTTTCCCAACCATTTTCATGCGGTTGTTCCCCTCGTTTGGCACCTGGTCGATTCACTTCCCTCTCGTCTCCCAAGTCTTCCCCATGGCGAAGTAATCATACACTCTCGGCCTCTGCAAAAAATGTATCTCTGAGGCAAAGCGTCTATGCTGTTACTTCGAATCCCATCTATGATATTGATAAAATGCCTTCATTACCTACTACATTAGGCACTGTTGTTTCATCCCCCTGTGGGCACAATACTCCCCCCTTAACTCCCATGAGGGCCCCTTTATCTGCTTATTCAATTCCACTCTACATCTTTGCAATGAGCAACGTTTCTTCCCTAGCAAGTCCTGCTGAGAATAGTGACTCCTTCTGGTCTTCCAAACACAGTTCTGCTTCCCTGTAATCGTCTTTTCCTTGGTCCCCAATGGTGCGAATTGTCATCTCTTTGTATCTTATCATGTCGCTGGGTATTCCCTGCAATGAAGAGAGGGTTTTTCATCAGCTTTGTCTGGTTCACCTTGGCATCCCTATTATTGGCAGCTTCATGTTGCAAGATAGGGAAATGTAGCGTTTGGTGGCAATCAAATCCTTGAGAAATGTGGCGTCGGATATTCCATGAGTTGAAATCAATGTGCAAGAGATTTAGATGGTGACAGAAAGTGATGAATGACTATTTCCTTTGTAATTAAACTAGTTCAGTGGTTGAAGTTCTCAAAATAATTGAGTGTATTGCTCTGTATTTTTCCTCTTGCACATGAAGTTCAATTGGGTTAACTTCAACATTGATGTTAAACCCAAGTGGTTCAAGCCTCAAGGCAACTAGATAACTGTATGAGTTTTACTTTAATAATCATTGGATAATGGGTTTCAGAGATGAGCTGAAACTGCTTTCAGAGATGAACTGAGTATCCTGAAGTAAGATGCTGAAACTGCTTACAGAGATAAATTGAAAGTCTCTTGAAGTAAGATTTTAAACTGCTTTTATTTAATTAAAAGCTTGCTTTTTTTATACATAGAATAGTCCAAACTCCAAAAGGAATGGAAATCTATACTTCCACCCACATATATGTTATATGTTCCAAAAGGAATGGAAATATGTACCTCCACCCATATATATGTTATATATGTGGTAAGGCTTTGTTTTTACAATATAATACATAATAAGATGCTGAAACTGCTTTCAGAGATTAATTGAAATTGTCTTGAAGTAAGATTTCAAACTGCTTTTATTTAATTAAAAGCTTGTTTTTCTAAATAGTCCAAACTCCAAATCATATAGTGGGAGTGGAAGTCTGTACCCATATATATATGTTATACATGTGGTGAGGCTTTGTTTTTACAATGTAATGCATCTTTATTTATGTCAAGGTAAAAAAAATGCTACTACAACACTAGCTCCAATAATAGAGACTTTTGCTCTAGGAAAAAAATGGTACATGTTATGTTGTTTTACAGAAGAAAGTGCTTCCTTCAACACTTATATAATTCATGTCCCGACATGAATGGGCAAGTATAAGAAAATGTTTGCCGTCGAAGCTGCATTCTTTCCTTCAATCACGAACTTGAAGCATTTTCTTTGGCTCCAGGTTTCACTGGTATGACACAATTTTTTTTATAGTAAGTTTCCTTGGTTTCACTGATGATTTGTGTCCAATATGAGCTGGAAGATTAAAGATATTGTAATGAAAAACTGTATTTGTTCTTTGAGAACTAATCATAAACTGTCTTTGTTCTTTGAGAACTAATCATCTCATTACTTCTAATGCGTGTAAGGTTACCCCTCCTTTTATTACAAGCAACTTTCAGTTCTGTCCAATATGAGCTGGAAGATTAAAGACATTGTAATGAAAAACTGTCTTTGTTCTTTTAGAACTAATCATAAATTGTCTTTGTCCTTTGAGAACTAATCATCTCATTACTTCTAATGCTTGAAAGGTTACCTTGCTTTTATTACAAGCAACTTTCTTATTTAACTACCATTCCAAATGGTAACAGTTTTAAATTCATTTTGAGGAGTATTTTGTCAAAGGGTTTTGCAAACACATTTTTTAATGTTTATTTAAAGAAATATGCCTCTTTAATCTGCACTACACTATAGAAAGAGGGTTCTTATACTTTTGAGTGCAGTAAAGAGGGAGGGTTCTTGTGCTTTTGAGTGAGTATATCTGTGTAATCTGCAGTACAGTAAAGAGGGAGGGTTCTTGTGCTTTTGAGAGAGAGTATCTCTGTAATCTGCAGTACAGTAAAGAGGATTTTGCATATCTTTATAATCTGCAGTGCAGTAAAGAGGGTTTTGATTCACTGCAATACTTTGGAGTTTGTTTTGAAAGAACCCCTTTTAGCAAATTTTCTCGGGCTTATTTATCTATCAAGGTCAGGTATTCAAGATTAAGTTTGGTCTGATTTCTTTATTGTATACCGTAGATTAGCAAACTCTTCTATAAATAATCTCTCAATGCAAACAAAGGAAATAAAGTTTGGAAAATATCCAAACTGCCAACCAACCTCCGACATAATCTCTCAAAGCAAACAAAGGAAATAAAGTTTGGACATTCTGCCAACACAACCTCCAGCATTCCTCATGCTGAGAGGAATTACGTGTATTTCATGAAGCTTGGTCATTTCAGTCCAGGGATAATAACTCTCAGGTTTTTAGCCCAAATCAACAATACCCGTAACAAACCAACAATCCCCGTAACAAACTTATTTTTTTGATCTCAGATTTTTGTGATCCATAATGATGTTTGAAATTCTCTTCGAATAAATCACATCGAATAATTTTACGGCCAACATTTTGAACCTACCAATGAGGTTCATTTTCAGGACCAAGGTGAAAAGAACAGATCAATCAGTATGATTAAATAGTGACTAGATGCATCAAGTTCCAGAATTAGCCGTTATGAAAAATTATTATTTAATAAAACTAACCTTTAACGGCTAGTTTTTAGTCAAGAGATTATATCAAAAAAGTCCAGGTAAGTCCAGGTAAGAAATTAGTTTTTAGGCTATTAATGTCATTAATCAGATTACTGATGATGACACTGCCAATTTGGTTGGACTTTGCCTAACATCTACCTTTTTCAGCTTCCAAGGTGAATTCTATGAGCAAGCATGTGGTGTCGTCATGGGTTCTCTGCTCTCCTGTGGTTGCCAACTTATTCGTGGAGGATTTTGATACCAAAGCTTTGGTCTTTGATCAATTTCAGTGCAAAGTCTGGAAAATATTTGTTGATTACACTTGTGTTGTCTGACTCCATGATCATCAAAAATTGGATTGGTTTTTTTCTCATATTAATTCTCAATCTGACTCCATCAAATTAGAATAATTAAATAATTCTACTAGCCACTCTGCACTAGAAACAGAAACAGGGAAAAAAAATAAGGAAAAATAAGAAGCTGGTATTTCTCAAGCGAAGGTAATTAGAATTCCTTTGACGAAAACAAAATCTTCTTTAGGTGAAGGCGACTCAAAACTTGTTTGCAGGTAGATTCAATATGTATGTTAAACAAAAATTGTAAATATAGCTATGTTCTATGCGAAGGTCTTGGAAAACTTTTATGAGATGCAAAAATAATGATATCTGGGTTTTGCAAATGAGATTACTATTGAAGCTAATGAAACATGTTCTAGTTCTACATTGACAACTAATAAGGTTGTTGAATTTCTAGCAGAGGCTATTTCATCATCATATGAAGCTATGTCAAAGCTCTTGTTCTGAACCCCATCAAAGTGCTCCGATTCTTGGATAAATTGTAAACAAAACTGCATGAAAATGTTTGCATGGAACTCTAGATTTAGTTCCAACTGCAGTGTGGCATGGAAATATAAGGAGAGTTGGGTGTCATAAGTCCACCATAATTAGACTGATAGAGAGATTCTATTATCTGCTAAAAGGGGTTTTGTACTTTTGCTCATTGATGGCAAAGATATAAAGAACTTTAATTTGAGGTCTCTAAGACAACAAATAGTTCTTGTAGGGTAGGAGTCAACTCCATTTGCAGATAACATCAAAGATTCCAAAATTTCATAGTCTCCTAGCATTCTTGACATTCTACAGGATTCCAGTTTGGTTGATCAATTAATAGCAACAATAATTAGAGTGGTTGATGGACCCACGGACTTAATAGTGAATAGTGAATTCAGAGGCCATGAAACTAGATTAGTTGTCAATGAATGGAGACGATCCTCTCAAAGATTTAATTCCAGCCAAGAAGTGCAGGGCACAATAGACTATTAGAGGAAGTATTCTTCTTATAGCAATAATTCATAAAATAGATCAGTTGGCAAATTGATACTAGTGACACGTTGGATACTTTGGAGAAGGAATTGGGATTTTTTCCTAACAATGTTGCCTATTATCATGGATTGCACTTATAGACTTGTATGTTAAACGTGAAGGAAGATCTGATGGTATCGGTCCATAGAGCCTATTAGCATCACTTGCCAATGTTGTGAGACATCTGTTACCCAATTCCTCAGGCAAATAGCTTGAAACTGGTTTTTGGATAACCTTATATAAGTTTCTCTTCTCCATCTACCAAGCCAAGATGGAAGAGGGCCTAGACTATGCACTAAATGAAAAATGTGGTACCTAAACAAGAAGATTAGCCTCAACAATAAAACTCAGAATTGACTCTAGAACTAAGAAATCATCAGGGAGTAGCACAGACACTAAATTGAATGACAAATATAGTAACTGCAATTTACAACTGGCAATTGTAGCTGGAATCCACCCATTTAATTCATGACTTATATAGTCATTAGATACAAAAGGTTGTGCAAATGGTCTACGCTCTCTACAAATGATCCTTCAAACTTCTTATTTAGAGGTCAAGTTTCATCGGAAAATTAAGGTTCCAATTTTTACTAGTATTTCATCATTGAATAAGTTTGATCCTCTCCATTCCTAATTTTTTTTGGCAACAATTTTGATTGTGTGTTATCAGTCATATCCAAAGTGATTAAATTGGTAAGATGGGCAAGTTCTGCATGGAAAAATTCAGAGAAGAAAGTTGCACTGGCATACATGCACTATCAATTTTAACAAATTCCCCAACTAGGGAGGGATTGTTACCAGAAAATGTAGTGGAATTGATGTCAAGATCAATGTTACTTGGGAGCGGGAGCGGAAGCGGGGAGCGGGAGCGGAAGCGGGAGCGGGAGC
>APFE031579905.1:139134-169432 GCA_000404065.3 Pinus taeda | reverse complement strand
CTCAAAGATTTGATTCCAGCCAAGAAGTGCAGGGCACAATAGACTATTAGAGGAAGTATTCTTCTTATAGCAATAATTCATAAAATAGATCAGTTGGCAAATTGATGCTAGTGACATGTTGGATACTTTGGAGAAGGAATTGGGATTTTTTCCTAACAATGTTGCCTATTATCATGGATTGCACTTATAGACTTGTATGTTAAACGTGAAGGAAGCTCTGATGGTATCGGTCCATAGAGCCTATTAGCATCAATTGCCAATGTTGTGAGACCTCGGTTATCCAATTCCTCAGGCAAATAGCTCGAAACTGGTTTTTGGATGACCTTATAGAAGTTGCTCTTCTCCATCTACCAAGCCAAGATGGAAGAGGGCCTAGACTGCACTAAATGAAAAATGTGGTACCTAAACAAGAAGATTAGCCTCAACAATAAAACTCAGAATTGACTCTAGAACTAAGAAATCATCAGGGAGTAGCCACAGACACTAAATTGAATGACAAATATAGTAACAGCAATTTACAACTGGCAATTGTAGCTGGAATCCACCCATTTAATCCATGACTTATAGTCATTAAATACAAAAGGTTCTGCAAATGGTCCACGCTCTCTACAAATGATCCTTCAAGCTTCTTATTTAGAGGTCAAGTTTCATCTGAAAATTAAGGTTCCAATTTTTACTAGTATTTCATCATTGAATAAGTTTGATCCTCTCCATTCCCAATTTTTTTTGGCAACAATTTTGATTGTGCGTTATCAGTCATATCCAAAGTGATTAAATTGGTAAGATGGGCAAGTTCTGCATGGAAAAATTCAGAGAAGAAAGTTGCACTGGCATACATGTACTCTCAATTTTAACAAATTCCCCAACTAGGGAGGGATTGTTACCAGAAATTGTAGTGGAATTGATGTCAAGATACTTTAACATTTCAAGAGTTTTGAGGTTAAAACAAATCCCACTAGATAATGAGTTACCACTTAAAAATAATTTTGACGGGTTATCAAGATGGTCTACCTGCAATGGTAGACTTCTAGTGAAACAAGCTTCATTCAACACTAAAGTTGTTACACTTTTGGGAGTGTTAGGGGGCAGCACACTACAGAGATCACTGTTTTTCAAGTCTAGATGTTCAAATTTCTGGATACCCCAGAGCTGTGAAGGAACGTCTCTTCATGCTTGACATCATGTGGACACAAAATATTATAATTCAACCTCTGTCTCATCACCTACAAAACATGAAATTATTATCTAGGCTCAGTTCTGAAATTGATTGCACTATTCTAATGGCATACGAAGATGACAACAAATAGCATGGGAACTCAAGACCAGTTGACTTTGCCAATGTGTTGGAGGCGTCCCAGCCTTTTGAAGAGACTGTAACTATTAATCTTTGCCCTCATGATGATGCTTCTAGCTTCTAAGTATGTATAACATTCCAATAAATCACATGGATGGATCTTGGTGAAGTTGGTAACTGCTTCAAACTGTTAGTTATATCAATATGTGAGGGTACTGGAGAGATCTCTTTGGGCTTGAACACCGTTGAGGTACAAGAGAATCTTGAGGTTCATGTGAACAAATTGATGAAAATCATCAACAGAGGACAATGTAGAACCTTTGTTGATAAGGGACGTTATAATTGTTGGAATACATTTTCCAAAGCAATGAAGAAAGTGGGAAGTGATTAACCATCATCTCCATGATGGAGATCTTGTTTTGATTAACCATCCTCCAAATTTTGATGGGGAGTGTGCATCCATGTTTTTCTCCCAAATCTTGAAATTCTAAAGTTGTGTGGATCTACAAAGGATTAGTCCTCAATGTGGAGAAACAATCATAACATTGAGTGTTGATATTTCACTTGCTGCCAAGCTTCTATTTGGAAAACCCCACTGAATCAGAAATCAATGTATACTTCTGGAACCTTTCCTGAACCAACAATCATTAAAATACAGAGTGGAGGATCATTTTGGACAGTTAAACAGCTTCTTTAGATGGCTTTACCTCCAAAATTTGACTGTGAGAAGAACAATTTTTTTCATAAGCAATTGCAGAGTTATCTTATTGGAATTTTCAATGCAATTGTTAAATGCACAGGCCCAAAAGCAATAGTGAAGTGCTTGAATTCAGTTGCACATTTTCTGATTGAATTTTTTATCCTTGGATGATTTTAGTGCAAGCATGGATGCTTTGGTTCTTGCTCATTGCATTTCTTAGGAAACATATATATGGAAGAACTAAGAAATGAGTTAGCATATGGGAGGAGGAAGATATGATACTATAGTAGATCAGTTGCATCCATGTGGGTGAAACAAAGCATGTCATATTATCAGAATTTTCAAACAATAGAGAGAAATGGTGAAGAGAGGTATAATCCCTGTGGTATTTTTAACTGTAAATTGATCAATGGTCTTTGTGAGTGAATAGAAGCTAGGAATCAGAGTTATTCTCAAATGTAACACAAGGAAAAGAACTGCTACCATTAGGTGCCAATATCTGGACGTTGAGCAATAAAAATTGGAAATTACTGTAGAAAGTTTTACAGTGATATACCAGACGCAATCTCCAAAGGATCAACAGAGAAATAAGTTGGTTAAAGGGGAGGTGGCTTCCTCTGCAAGCAAGCAAGGACTGGTCTAGCATTATGTTTACAATTCCTAAAGGAGAAGTTGGAAATTACTGTAGAAAGTTTTACAGTGATATACCAGACGCAATCTCCAAAGGATCAACAGAGAAATAAGTTGGTTAAAGGGGAGGTGGCTTCCTCTGCAAGCAAGCAAGGACTGGTCTAGCATTATGTTTACAATTCCTAAAGGAGTATCACAGACGAGGGATTTGATGAAGGCTTGGAAAGTTCGCTGAAATGGAGGGTTATGGCAATTTAGTGTGAAAGTGAAAGATTTGTTATTGAGCTTGGGTTATGACAAGTTAGTGTGAAAGTGATAGATTTATCATTGAGCCTATAGGCTTATTCTACTGCCCAGTGTTGGAGGAGATGTGTAAGGAAACTTACAATAAAAAAATTGTGTCATACCAGTAAAACCTGTAGCCAGAGAAAAGAATGCAGCTTCAATGGCAAACATTTTCTTATACTTGCCCATTCATGTCTGGACATGAATTACATAAGTGTTGAAGGAACCACTTTCTTCTATAAAACAAAATAACATGTACCATTTTTTTTTCTGAAGCAAGAGTCTCTATTATTGGACCTAGTGTTGTAGTAACATTTCTTTTACCTTGACATAAATAAAGATGCACTACATTGTAACAACAAAGCCTCACCACATGTATAACATATATATATGGGTGAAGGTACAGACTTCCACTCCCACTATATGTTTTAATATGTTTTTGGAGTTTGGACTATTTAGAAAAACAAGCTTTTAATTAAATAAAAGCAGTTTAAATCTTACTTCAAGACAATTTCAATTAATCTCTGAAAGCAGTTTCAGCATCTTATTTCAAGACACTTTCAGTTTTATCTCTGAAAGCAGTTTCAGCTCATCTCTGAAAATAGTTACAACTTATGCATTATATTGTAAAAACAAAGCCTCACCACATATATAACATATATATGGGTGGAGGTACAGATTTCCATTCCTTTTGGAGTTTGGACTATTCTATGTACAAGAAAAGCAAGCTTTTTAATTAAATAAAAGCAGTTGAAAATCTTACTTCAAGAGACTTTCAAAAGCAGTTTAAAATCTTACTTCAAGACACTTTCAATTATCTCTGTAAGCAGTTTCAGCATCTTACTTCAGGATACTCAGTTCATCTCTGAAAGCAGTTTCAGCTCATCTCTGAAACCCATTATCCAATGATTATTAAAGTAAAACTCATACAGTTATCTAGTTGCCTTGAGGCTTGAACCACTTGGGCTTAACACCAATGTTGAAGTTAACCCAATTGAACTTCATGTGCAAGAGGAAAAAAACAAAACAATACACTCAATTATTTTGAGAACTTCAACCACTGAACTAGTTTAATTACAAAGGAAATAGTCATTCATCACTTTCTGTCATCATCTGAATCTCTTGCACATTGATTTCAACTCATGGAATATCCAATGCCACATTTCTCAAGGATTTGATTGCCACCAAACGCTACATTCCCCTATCTTGCAACATGAAGCTGCCAATAAAAGGGATGCCAAGGTGAACCAGACGAAGCTGATGAAAAACCCTCTCTTCATTGCAGGGAATACCCAGCGACATGATAAGATATAGAGAGCTGACAGTTCGCACCATGGGGGACCAAGGAAAAGATTATTACAGGGAAGCAGAACTGTGTTTGGAAGACTAGAAGGAGTCACTATTCAGAGCAGGACTTGCTAGGGAAGAAACGTTGCTCATTGCAGAGATGGAGAGTGGAATTGAATAAGCAGATAAAGGGGTCCTCATGGGAGTTAAGGGGGGAGTATCGTGCCCACAGGGGGATGAAACAACAGTGCCTAATGTAGTAGGTAATGAAGGCATTTTATCAATATCATAGATGGGATTCGAAGTAACAGCATAGACGCTTTGCCTCAGAGATTCATTTTTTGCAGAGGCCGAGAGTGTATGATTACTTCGCCATGGGGAAGACCTGGGAGACGAGAGGGAAGCGAATCGACCAGGTGCCGAACGAGGGGAACAACCGCATGAAAACAGTTGGGAAAGCAAGTCTGACAAGTTCATTGGTTGAGGAGACGAGGAAGCAGGCTTCCAATAGCAACCAGACTCTTGCACCTTGTGTTGTTGCAGAAGCAATCCAATTAAATACAGGTCCCGCCATTGCTTTTGTAGTTGATAACAATGTTCCCACGTATTGTTCTTAGAAGGCAACTTAGAGCAAACAGGGCATTGATATTTTCCTTGCTCTGAAACAGAGGACGCAATCTTAACTTCACCGACAGATTCTTTGTCCTCCATATCCTCTTTAGTCGCTTCTTTGATAGTGAACAACAACCTTGGCCCTCCCAACACCCCCTGCATATAGAGGCGATTGTTGCTACTAATAACGCTGGGACTAACTGGAAATAGAGTTGCTGAAATCTCTGGGTCTGATGCCTCCCGTATCGAGTGAGAACCCAATGAACCCACCAGTCCTTCACCAGTGAAGTTGAAGCCTCCCTCCATGGATTTAGGGATGGCATTAGTGATCCTCCTATTCTGAGGACTCCAGCACTTCTAGTAAAATAAGGGAGTAGTCTAACGAGGCGGAGGTTGGAAGCCGAGGAGCTCTGGTGTAGTGGGAGGTCGAGGAGTTCTGGCGCGGCCGGTTTTGCGTCTGGTTTGAATTCTTTGTCGGGACTGGAAGTCAATCCGACCACCCCACATTCATTTTTGCATTAACTCTGCGCAACAAGAATCTAGCGGAAATCGGGAAATTCTGTCAGACCATATCATATCACGACTTTAATGCAGAAAGGTGGCGGAGGGTGGAGGAGCTCGCGGAGGGTGGCAGAGGGCAGAGGAATTGTCGACGGCTAGAGCCGGACGTTTTTCCGGATGGCGACGAAAACAAGGCAATTCCTCCGCCTTGTTAGACTACTCCTCAATTAATTGATCATGCCTAATGTGGCACTCTGCTTGCGGCACGATCCTCTGCTTTGTGGCACTACTTGAAACAGGCCTAGTTGCTCCCTTTGTGATTGGCCCTTTCATAGCTTGAATCCTGCACCTACACACCCAGTTGCTTTTGCCTCTCCACACTCCCTCAGACCCAACACACTACTCACTAAGATGCCTCTCCCAATCTTGGGCTATTGTAGTGTGTCTTCTCCTTCTCTATAGCCTTGCTTTTATAACTTTACATTAAGCTAAACTCCTAACCGTAATCCCCAAAGTGATTGACGCCCCAGATTAAATCTTGCCTCACTTGAAACCAATGGATGAGATTAAAACATAATCACTAAAGTAATTTACTTTACTTTTGCTAAGTTTACTTTAGCTCAATAAGCCAACATAATAATTATGTACTTTTCCTAAGTTAAAAACTTACACTAAGTTACATTAGCAACTTGCTCACACTAGAGCAAGTGTTCTAAAGAAATCTTTGGTGACTTCCACATGCCTAGATACTTAGGCCCATGCAAAAGTACTTACCCGAGCTACAAACATGGACATTTAGCAGGGGGTTTTCTAATAAAACACTTTTCTTTGCTATTCAAACTGAGTTCTCTAATAGAACACTTTTCTTTGCTATTCAAACTTATACCCTTCTTCAAATGCGCAACAGATAACCTCCCAATAGAACTCTGCATTCAACATTCACCAATATCCTGTCAAAACATTTTCCTGTCTCATAGAGAAAGGAGTAGAGTTTCCCCGTCATGTAAATAAGATGGGAAAACAAGAAAGGAGCATTAGTATATATGATAGTCACTAGGCACCTTTGATCCATGTCAAAAGGATCCAAGCCATCCAAGATACGAAGGTTGGAAGCAATGGAAATCATCCATTTCCTTCTAGAGACAGTTGCAAGAACGTGCTTTTTCGAGACAAACCACATGCAGGATGCATGCACCCTACCATCTCTCAGACAGTTGACAATGCATAGAAACAATGATGAGTAAACAACAGGGGCAATCGCGCCTAACAAATAGATCATCCAGTAGTAAAAGTACACCTGCCTTCTTATTAAAACCCCTATGGCATTAGGTAAAGATGCCAAGAATAAATCAAATATCTCAAAAGGCCTTGGAGATAAGTCTAATAAACAGTCAATCAGGATGTTCACACAAGAAGAAATCATCTGCTATCACTAGCCCATGGAATTGGATGAAGAGAGTGGTGGCTTTAGAAAAAGAAGTAGCAGTAAGCAAAGAGCATATGACCCCAATTTGGTAGTGTCTAATGAGTTCTGTTCGTATATATAACCATTCATCTAACATATTATTACTCTAATTAGCATAATTAATATGCAAGCATTTGGATTCAGCAATTTTCAGTATTTTAAAAATGTCATAAATCAATAATCATGTCATAAAGCATATATAACAAAATTCAAGTTAAGATATGTTTAGAAACAATGCAAACTGTTAAGAGACCTCCATCATGCATCAAGCAGAAAATACAACCCGGTTGCATGTTACTAGTGCAAGATTGACAACATGCCTAGGATTCATATAATGCAAGGTTATGTTTATAGTGCCGCACTTAGCCTCAAACTAATCCAGAGTAAAACATTGCCCATCCTTGCGACGATGGTAACAATTGGGACCCTCATAACAAGTTTTGATGCAATAATTGTGGAAATGAAATTGATTGCAAAGTGACATTGTCAATAAGCTCAAATGTATTTGTTGGCTTCTTAGTGTTGTGGCACAAAATGTTCTCTCCCTCCTCCACATCATTCATCACAAACCTAGTACTAGGAACATACCCTGCGTCCTTCATCTCCTTTGACAATCTCTCCAACTCTAGATAGATCTTTTGCATTTGTGGGTGTGACTTGTCCCCTACCAGGAAAGCATGTACATGTTTATTGATCTCAATCCAACTGCAACCAGGTGTTTTTTTTATGCCTCTAACTCTCATCAATTTCCTTACTCTTTTAATGTCATCCCACCTGCCAGCTGTAGCATAGATGTTGGATAGAAGCACATAAGGTGCAGCATCTTTACAGCCCAACTGAAAAATTCGTTCTGCTGTGTATTCTCCCAATTGTAAATTGTTATGCATCCTACAGGCACTAAGTAAACAACTCCACACAGCAGCATCAGGTGTTATTGGCATGTTGTTGATAAATTCTTGTGCTTCATGGAGGTGGCCGGCACGACCAAGAAGGTCAACCATGCAGCTATAATGTTCCATTATAGGTGTTATATGATAATTCTCACTTATGGATTTGAAGTGATAATAGCCCTCATCTACTAAACCTGCATGGCTGCATGCAGATAGGACACAAACTAAGGTGACACTGTTTGGGTTCATCCCTGATTGTCTCATATTTTCAAATAGCTTGAGGGCTTCCTCAGCTAAGCCTTGCATGGCATATCCTGCAATCATTGCTGTCCAAGAGACAACATTTCGTTGATACATTTTGTCAAACAATTGGCGTGCCTTCATTGTACTGCCACATTTTGCATACATGTCTATTAGGGCATTCACGACTACAACTTCAGACTGAAATCCGCTTCTAATTATTTTCCCATGGATCTCCCTACCCAGCTCCAGAGCTGCCAAGTTGGCAAATGTAGGAAGAATACTAGCAAAGGTTTTTGAATCTGGCCTCACACCTGTCAATTGCATTTGTTGAAAGAGCTTCTGGGCTTCCTCACCATGCCCATTCTGTGCAAATCCTGCAATCATTGCATTCCATGCTACTACAGTTCGATTAGGCATTTCCTTGAAGAGTTTCAGGGCTTCATCAGTAAGCCCATTCTGTGCAAGTCCTGAAACCATTGCTGTCCAGGAGAATACATCTCTTTGGGGTGTTTCTTGGAAGAGCTCCCGAGCCTCATCAACAAGCCCATTCTGCATATACCCTGCAATCATTATATTCCACGATAGAGTAGTTGTATGTGGTATTTGCTTAAAGAGTTTGAGAGCCTCCTCAAGATAGCCATTCTGTGCAAATCCTGCAAGCATTGCATTCCATGAAACCAAATTTTTTTTAGGCATTTCCATAAATAGATTTGTGGCTTCCCTAACAAACCCATTCTGTGCAAAACCTGCAATCATTGCATTCCATGAGGCCACATTAAGCTGGGGCATTTCCTTGAAGAGTTTCAGGGCTTCACCAATGCGGCCATTCTGTGAAAATCCTGCAATCATTGCATTCCATGATACCACATTTCTCTCGGGCATCTCATTGAAGAGTTTCAAAGCTTCATCAACAAGCCCATTCTGTGCATATCCTGAAATCATCGCTGTCCATGAGAATATATCTCTTTGAGGCATTTTCTCGAAGAACTTTAGGGCCTCACTGAGATGCCCGGCTTGTGCATATCCTGCGATCATCACTGTCCAGGAAACAACATCCGGTTTAGACATTTTGTCAAACATAGTGCGTGCAGTCTCTATATTCCCACACTTCGCATACATGTCAACAAGGGCACTAATGACAACTACATCAGACTGAAATCCATCTCGTATTATTTCTTCATGGATTTCAAAAGCCTTTTCCAGAGACGCCAAACTAGCACATGCTTGAACAACATTGGTGAAGGTCAAGCTATTGGCTTGGACGCTTGTTTCTCGCATTTGGCGGAAGAGAGCCAATGCCTTTTCAGGAAGCCCATGCCTTGAATAAGCTGCAATCATGGCGGTCCAGGAGACCACATTCCTTTCTGGCATATTGTCAAACACTTCACGTGCTTTCTCTAAACATCCACATTTGGCATACATATCTACAAGGGCACTCATTACAAATACATTGGAGTGATAACCACGTTCTATTATTTCTTTATGGATCTGCTTCCCGTGTTCCAGAGAAGCGAAGTCGGCATATGCTGGAAGAACACTGGAAAAGGTAAACTGATCAGGATGGACGCCCGCTTGTTTCATTTGGTGAAACAATGACAATGCCTCCTCAGGAAACCCATGCCTTGCATAGGCAGCCATCATAAGAGTCCACGAGCACTCATCTCGTTGAGGCATTCGGTTGAAAACTCTGCGAGCGTCTGCCAGCTTTTCGCACTTAACATACATTTTAACAAGTGCATTATGTAAAAGACTGTCTGCTTTAATTCCGATCTGATTAATGTGAGCGTGTACTATTTTGGCTTCTGGTAAAGCTTTGTCCCGAATGCAAGCCTCCAACAGGGTAACGTACGTAGAAGAATCCACAGAGTTGTCAGTAAAGCGTAAAATATTCAGGGCTTCATTCAAGCAACCCTGTTTACACAATATTCTGACATCGATCAAAGGCAAACTAATGGCATTGGCTTGTGTTTGAGAAGTACTAATGGTAAACCTTTTAAAATGAGTACGAAACATCAGCTCAGCAAATACATTTTCGCTGCTGTTATGGTTTTGTGCTGGTTGTTATTCAATTCGTATCAAATAAATCTCTATCAATAAGGTGAGTACCCTGCTCTGAGTATTTGATTAAAAATCCATATGCAAACGCAGAAAGTCTTGAATTGAATTCCATAATGAGGAAACAAAATTACAAGATCAACCTAGACAGACAGCTCAGTTTAATACAGGTCAACAGGTCAGTTTAATACAGGTCAACAGGTTTGCAGGAATTTTAGTGTGGAACATTCAGAGCAAGGTAACGTGCGACTAATGGAAACACCACTGGATTTTACGCCAGATTTGTTTCCACAAGAAGACATGAAAACGTATCCTTAAGTAAGAATGTTGCAACGAATGTCAGAGAATATCCGTTCTTTAGAGTAACGGGAAGAGATTTAGCATTAAGTATACTTATGATTATCTATCTAATATGGGAGTTTATAACTAGAAATTGCATCTCATGTGGCAAAGGGAAAGCGGTAAGGCGGTAGAATAAGTAAGAGAGGTATTGATGAAGATTGTTGGTTGAAGCAAGTAACTAGAGTTTGAACAGTGTAACCGTGTATATCTTTGTGATGTCAATATTTGCAAAATGAAATGTGTCTTTGGCTTTAAAGTTTATTAATACTATAATTTATTCAAAGATACAAAGATACTTAAGAAAGAATTATTTTTAAGTTTTGCTTGCAAATTGATAGGGTTTCAATGTACTTAACATTTTCTATAAACAAACTATTAATTTACAAAAAGACATCAATTTAATCTGAAAAGATTACATAATACCATGTTTTTGCTTGACACAAGGTTGTCTCAAAGTGGTTGCAGACATTAAATATCCTTATGAAATCTTGCGAGTGAAATGGATGAACAGTAAAGGCTTGGCAGTCACAACATCTAGGTCATATGAGTATATGTTGTCATATCTTTTGCCTACAAATAATATATTTAAGTTGTCTCACAATAATCTTACTGGGAAAATCCCCACAAGCATAGGTAGTATGAGCCATCTGTAGTTGTTGATTTATCTTGGAATCAATTGAAAGGGAGAATACCTACAACTCTTAGTCAATTATCTACTTTGGAGTAGTTGGATTAAGCCCATAATAATTTGAGGGGACCAATTCCCGAGGAGCTTTCTAAATTACATGAGTTTAGTGTTCTAGATGTTTAATCATCAAACATCCTATGTGGGAAAATCCCAACTAGGACACAATTCCCTACTTCAATGTAACTTCATTTCAAAACAACAAGTGCTTATGGGGTTTTCCTTTAGATTCATGTAATGAAAATGAAAGACAAGTAAGGCAAGGTGATAATGCTAGTAAGAGTGGTAATATAAGCCTTGGGATGGTTAAGTCACATAGATGAAAACATATCATTGATAGCATTGGGCATGGGAATGGGGATTGGATTTGGGGGAGTGGTTGTTATATTTATGTTATGGAAAAGAGCTATGGACTGGGTAGTGCCCCAAACATGCCTCGTCCCTTTCTTAGGGTATATTGATTCCCTACTTAAAAAGGGATAGCCAGCTGAAGAATTTCATATTATTGTATGGAAAAACAAAATATATGATTAACTAAGGATTTCTATTAATATTGACATAATTACTAAATTATGCACTATATTCCCATAATGGAACTATGAGCTCAATGAAAATGGCTTACTCACCTATCATGATGCAACAGTTTCAAGCAATTGATTGAATAAAGTGATTAAAAAATCTTATAGCAAAGAAAAAAATGATCCATGTTGCTACAACAAAGTAATTTATGATTAATTCACTTTAAGATGTTATGCAAATATGAACTTGCACTTTGATTTGCAGATAATATATGTGAGTTCTATTTCAAATTAAAATTATATAGTGATAACGTGGTTTATCTTTGGCACTTCCATAATTATAGATTTCCAACTGTCCTATGGAAGGTGAACACTTAAAAGGACCAACCATAGTCAATGCAACAACGGTGATGATTATGTTTTCATATGAAGCCACTGAGAGACACACTAAATAGAGAAACAAGACATTAAAATCCTCCTAATAATCATTGTGTTACATATTCTGGTATTAAGGTCATCATGGCCACATTGGGAATTATTGTTTGCCATTGCTATAACAATGCAACAGAGTGCAAAATTCTTAGAGTCCTTGTAAGGTAGAGGCATGAACTTATATTTTTCAAAATTTTCATTTTGGATTTGATGGAAATACGAATTCAAGGAAAATAGGCATCACTATTGCATAGATCTTCAATGCCATCACTTTTTTTTCAATCTGTAACATGACAGAGATATTATGGGTTTTAAATGTACTTGTATAGTGTTCTCGATCGCTTGTCTTATTTGCAATGCAACACCATTATGGACCAGTCTACAATACATATACCAAAACATTATCATCTAGATTCACTAAAGGATATGCATATCAAAGGCATCAAAACATTAATATTTACGAAATCTTTCAAAACCCTTTAATGGATACACGTAAGAAACAAGATGAAATGAAGAGCGAATTTTTGTCTTGTAAAAATTCAAAAATATCAACACCTACCATTGAGATTCCAGACAACCCAAAATGGCTAAAATTTAAGGAGAGAAAAAATAGTAATTAAAACACCTACAATTCTAGACAAAGAAATAAATAAATAAAATTACCCTCGCGTTGAGAAAATCCTCGATACGACCCTCTGGAAACTGAGCCAACAGACGTTTCCCTTACCCAAGCCAAGATATGTACTAGAATGTCTGAATCTCATCTTCCCTATTGAAGAAGAAATCCATGCCCTCTCCATAGATTTGAGCCAGGGCCTTCCTAAGCTTTTTCCCCTTCCTTGTCTTCTAGTACACTGAAAGACCTCATTCATCATGGCACCCTTGAGAGGTGTAATTTCCAAAGGCTTTATGTCCGTGATATTTCCCAATTCAGTGCCAAGGAGTGAAAAAAAAAAGCTTCTTTAGGGAGGCTACCCTCTGTGTACACAAATTCTGAACATCATTATCCCAATTTTCTCAACCTAAAAACAGTGGTTTGGTGCATTGTTGCAACTGTATTTGGTGTCTCAAGAAGAAGAGAACCATGAAAGACTGACTAATATAGCTTTGTTAAGTTCAAAAGGTACCACTGAAGAAGAGATTGACCATGAAAATGGTAGATGGATTTGGAATATGTGAATACTTGTGGTTACAAAGAGCTCTATTTACAAATGGTTGATAGATAAAAGGATACTCTTCCACATGACAAGGATGATGAATCTAAGTACCATTGAAAAATAGTTGTATCTACACATCACCACCAATGCATTTAGTACCTGTAACAGCCCTGGTGAAAATTCCATGTAATAAAAGTAAATAAAGGAAAAATAATAACCACGGTTGATGGGACACTTATTCCAAGCTGAATGCTGGGCAAAATCCTAGTGATGGGGATCACTTCTGATTGTTTGTGGCTAAGAAAATTGGCAAAGGCAATGGTTAAGGCTTTGGAAAGGCAAAATGACATTTTTGGCACATTTATTATGAAAATAATGGAAATTAGGAGAAAAAGGAGGTGAAACGTCATAGGTTACACGTGAGGAGGAAATTAAAGGAAAATAATGGAAAATGAAGAAAATAGAGGCCTCATTCATAAAAAGTCTTCTGAGGATCAGTTGGTAACCTTTTGTCGGTCCAATTTTGGAGCTTTCTCATTATTCTCTCTCTCCCTCGTACTCTTGGAAACTTAAAGTTTACTTGGAGCACTCTTGGTGAGTGTGGCATACTTGGATTCTTAGAGCAAGAAGGAAAAGGAAGAGCAAGAAAGTGCAAGAGGGCATTGGGATTAGAAACTACATCATATTTGATTGCAAGTACAGAGTTGCATGTATGTTTTCTTAACTAGTTTTTAGCATGCATGGCATATGCATGTGGATTCTTGGTCATGATTTGTCATTGGCATGGAGTATTGCTTGGATTGACAGTGGATTGCCTAGCCTTGCCATTTCCTGGATAGTCATGGTGATTATGGGTTTACTTTCATTATTTATTTTTGGTTGGTTCTCAAGTTTCCTTAGCTCGGGTTGAGTTATTAGTTCCTGGAAACTGTGGTTGGACAAACACTCTAGAAGCCCTATAATATCTTGGGTTGAGTTACTAGTCCTGGAATTCTTGGTTGGAAAAACGCTCTAGAATCCCTTGGTGGGTTCAGTTACTAGTCTTGGAAGCCTTGGTTGGACAAACGGTCTGGAAGCTCGACGACAGTTGTGGGTTGAGTTACTAGTCCTATAAGCCTTGGTTGGAACAAATGCTCTAGAAGCCCTGAAAGGCTTGGATGGAGACCAATCTGATGATGGTTTTGTGATGTCCGATTGTGAGGTGGAATCACTGTTTGATGGATTGAGGTGGATGGCCTCTCGAAGCCCTGGATGAGTTTTGATTGATGTGTTCTATGAGATCCCATCATGGGTTTGGATTTTGCATCATTAATGAAAGGTTATTTCACCTTGTACTTCTATGCGCATTTTGATGGATTATATGTGGTCTATATGGTTTTTCTTTCCTGAGTATTTATGTTGCTATTATGTTGGTTATGTATGTGTTTTATGACAGCAACCATGTATGGATTTCATCATGTTTTTACTTGTAATTGAATGACCAATGTATCTATGACCTAATGGAAGGAATAACAATTGATGTATTGAGGCATCAATGGTTCTTAGTGATTCTCAGCTAAGTATCAGACCCCTATGCTCAGAACTGTTATTTACACCTGTAACTTACATATTCATGATATGTTTGACGAAATGCCTGCCATGGCTAGTAGGGGTCCAGTCAAGGTCTTAAACAAGTATTTGCTTTAATACTGTCATTTCCATGTTGTTTTACTTTTCTGAAGAGATGGTCAATTCTGGGTAGTGACCTGGACTCTAGGCCTTGAAAAAGTGGCTCAAATCCCGGGGTCACTAGCATAGCACTCACAAATTTAGTCTCTGGTCGATGGCAAACAAGCTTGTGAGAGCGACTTTGGGTTTCTTGATGCTATCATGCCTATAGCATGAGAGCGACTAAGGCTTAAGTTGTCCAAAACTTTAGTGGGACCCAAGGGCAAGCTGTCTAAAGTATTGGATTGGTTCCTAAGGGTCCTGTAGCTGATGTTGAATGTTTGTATGGTGTATTTCCATCAGTTCCACTTCCTTAACATGACTTAGGAGGTCGAATCATATCATAGTGACCTCTCGTCGCATGTTTACCCCCATTGGCTGGTTGCTTGGGTAGATGTGGGAGGAGGGTGTTACAGAGTGGTATCAGAGCATGGTTCACCCCTCGGACTGGATGGGATATGTGTTGGTCATGCATGCATGTCAGTTGCATGTGTGTCTCTCACCCTTGCATTCCATGTGCTTGTTGCATTTGCATGAGGTTGTTCAGGGTTGTAGTGATGTCGTCATGTGGAATTTGAGGTTATTATTGTGGAAAGCATCATTGTGAGTGTATGACTGGTTACATGTTGATTTATATCACTTACAGGTATTGTTGTAGTATGCTTGGTTACATTCTTGTATGATTGGTTGTGTGTATCATTATTGCAGGTTTGATTTCAAGTATCGTTCACTCATGCTTGATCATATGTGCTTATGCATATGTTTAGTTGGTTATGTATTGCTTATGCATGTTCATGCTTGCATGTGGTCAAGAGTACAATGATGTAGTGGTTGTTTTCATGCATGAGGTCATGGTGTTTGTTGTTGTTGTTAAGGTCATGCATTGATGACTGGACCCTAGCTAGAATGACAGTTGCATGGTCATATGCTTATGTATTAAATTTCTATATATTATCATGATTATGTTATACATGTATCACGTTGATTTCTTGATCCTGCAGATAAGGTATCCCCCCCCCAAGCTATGCTAATCAATGTTGGTTTATTGTGATTTGGTTTAGCCAACATGATATATCTTACAGGAAGAAATATCAAATGGCTAGCAATATGGTTGACTACAAAGACTCTCCCTATGAATTCGAAGAGCGGTATGGTGTTGGGAACTCTTCCGATTTGGTAGTTACACTAAGAATCTTAAAGGAAGAAATAAGGAATTGTAAGGTAGATAATGACAGAATCATGCAGACATAGGAGAAACAAGCAAAGGTAAATGCAATGATATGTCAGAGTTTGTCAGGTTTGCAATGATAGGGACTACGTCGGATCAACTATGAGCAGGAGGATGTAACTAATGGGACATATGGTAGTCGATCACATGGTGGTCACATGTCAGATAGAGATGACACAATTAGAGACAAAAAATTGTTGGACACTCCAGATAGGAGAGGGGATAAACATAGGTATTATTCTAGTTCTGATTCAGATAGGCATCATGATTGTCATCATTATCATCCTTACAGGAGAAGTGATGGGGGATATTTTTCGAATGAGTTTAACAAAGCAAAGCCACCAAAATTTGATGGATAGATGAAGAAACCGTAGGATGCAAAGGCATGGATACTTGGCATGAGGAAATTCTTCAAATTGCATGACTATTCAGAGAACATGAAAGCTAGAGTGGCCACATTCAGTCTCAAAGGTAAAGAAGATATTTGGTGGGAAGATGTGAAGAATGTCAGATGCATTCACGAGGAGGATTTGACTTGGAGTGAGTTTGAGCGGCTATATAAGAAGAAGTATTTGTGAGAGAGATACTTTGATGGTAGGGTGAAATAATTTTATGAGCTAAAGATGGGTTCCATGACAGATGATGAGTACACTAGCACATTCTTAGAGTTGTTGAGGTATGTGCCTTATCTCACAGAGGAAAAGGCCAAGATTCATAGGTCCATTAGTGGGTTACCGGTTGCATTTAAAGATAGGATTGAGTTCGATGAGCCTAGATCATTGGAGGAGGTCATTCAGAAGCTAAGGCATTGCTATGAACAATCAAAGTGTAGAATTGAGACTAAGCCAAACTGGAGAGGTAATGCAAAGAAAAAAGGAAAATGGGATAGAAAGCGAGCAAGGCCTTAGGATACAGGTAACAAGGAGAATGGTACACCACCTAAGAAGTTCAATGCATTGGATAGAAGATAGGGATTCTAATTAGGAGAACAAAACAAGGATACGGGATGGAAGCCTATGGAGTGTTGGCTTTGTGGCAAGGAGAGATTTTCCACAGAATTAGGGTGGTAGACCTCAGATATACAATGCGCAGGAGGCACAAACTGTTGGGGATGTTGGTCGGAGTATTCCACGTATCTATGCAACATTAGATAGAAAATAGGCAGATCATCAGGCATCTAACATTGAGATGGATGGTAAGCTTTGTGATCATTTCTATTTTGTTTGAACCTGGATCTAGTTATAGCTATGTTAGTCCTGACTTGGTGGATAAGTGTGGCTTGAGTAAGCAATCACATGCAGAGTCTTCGTTAGTGTAGTTGGCTACAGGTGCAAAGAAGTGAGTTCATCATTGGGTAAGAGCTTGTGTATTTTATTTGAATTGTATGCCTACCACAACACATTTAAATGTATTGTTGTTGGGATCATAAAGTATGTTGTTGGGCATGGATTGGTTTTATCTTCATAGAACCAAGGTAGATTGTTATGAAAAAGCCATTGAGTGTGTTGATGACAATGGAGAACCAAGAGTCTTACAGGGTAAGAAGAAAGCTACATCAGTTAGGATGGTGACAACTATGCAAGCAAAACATAGTCGCAGGAAAGGGTCTAAGTTATTTGCAGTGCAAAATTTCTAGTGATAAGGGTAAGGAAGTTGAAGATGCAGATGTGTTGAGAAGGTACCCAGTTTTACAGTAGTTCAAGGATGTATTTCCTTAGGACATTACAGAGTTTCCACCTCACAGGGAGGTAGACTTTTCTATTGAGTTAGTGCTAAGGGAAGCTCTAACTGAAGGAAATGTTGGACAAGGGGTACATTAGGCCAAGTGTATCACCTTGGAGTGCACCAATATTGTTTGTAAAGAAGAAAGATGGTACTCTCAGGTTATGCATTGACTACAGGAAGTTGAACAAAGTGACCATCATGAACAGGTATCTGTTGTCGAGGATTGGTGACTTGTTCGATCATTTGAACGGAGTGGCAGTGTTCTTTAAGATCAACTTGAGATCCATATATCATTAGGTACACATCAAAGAGAAGGAAATTTACAAGACAACTTTCCAGACCAGGTATGGGCATTATGAGTTCATTGTAGTTCCATTTGGCTTAACTAATGCTCTAGCTACATTTATGTGATTGATGAATAGTGTAGTGTGTCTATATTTGGATAAATTTGTTATTGTGTTCATTGATGATATATTAGTATATTCTAAAAATGAGGAAGAGCATGCCAAACATTTAGTAGTAGTGTTGAAGTTGTTAACAGAGCATCAATTGTATGCTAATCTCAGTAGGTGTAGTTTCTTTCAAACTGAGGTACACTACTTAGGGCACGTTGTCTCCAAGGAAGGCATTGCAGTATATCCAGAAAATATAAGAGTCATCATGGAGTGGGTAGCTCCTAAGAATGTGGATGAGGTGAGATCCTTCATGGGTTTGGCAGGCTACTACAGGAGGTTCATCAGGAAATTCTCACAGATTGTTTATCCTATCACATCCTTGCATAGGAAAGGTGAGAAGTTTGAATGGACAGAGGAGTGTGAGGCTAGTTTTGAGTAGCTCAAGCAGTTGTTGACACATGCACCAATTTTAAAGATTGCAGATCTAGACAAGGAGTTTGTAGTATGCATACATGCTTGCAAGAGAGGACTTGGTGGAGTTCTTATGTAGGATGGATAGGTGGTATGCTATGAGTCATGAAAACTGAACGAGCACGAGCAGAACTATCCCATACATGATCTTGAGTTGGCAGTGATTATAAATTCTTTGAAGATGTGGATACATTATCTTTTGGGTAGGAGGTTCACATTGGTGAGTGATCACAGTGGTTTGTGATATCTATTTGACCAACCGAATTTGAATGGTAGGCAGGCTCGGTGGTTGGCAACGATCAATGAGTTTGATTTTGAGATCAAGTATATTAAAGGTAAAGAGAACAGAGTGGAAAATGCTCTTAGCAGACATATATAGGTAAATCACTTAGTAGTTATGAGCTCCTATGGGACAGATCTACATGATAGGATCTTGCAAGCAAGTCAATGTTAGGACTCCATATTGTCTACTTTTGACCTTATATTTTGTCATGATGTTACCCTCTTTAGCCCATAAGTTGAAACCCTTGATAACATTTTGACCTCATTATTCCAAGGTATGAAGTAACTCTCCTCATTGCTATATGTTTAATTATTCAACACATATTCATGTTATCTTTATAATTAATCTTTGGAAGTTGACTAAGTCGCTGACAATTGTTGAAATTGTTCAAAGTCCGCAGAATTATAATTCACAGTTGCCGCAACACCAGAAACAGCAACTGTGCAGTTGCTGCAACACCAGAAACAACAACTGACTAAAGCAGGTAAAACCTCATTTTGCAATGGGTGAATAGCAATTGTCTAGCGGAGCAGTAACCGTCTGAAGCTGGCAGAACCATACTTTGCGAATGCTGACACAGCACGATCAACAACTGTCCAAAATTGGCAAAACACAGTCGCAGATGATGGAACACCAGGAACAACACGAGAACTTCAAGGGAACAGTTGAGATTTACAAAATCGACAACAGTGACGAAACAGCCAAGGATAGTATGAGGATCTCAAGGAGATGGTTGAAGTGTACCAGTTTTGCAACAGCAGAAGGATCCGACTAACGAAGGATGACAAAGTTATACACTGTTGTAACAACATGCTGTAACAGGAATTGATTTCCTATTTTTGTACAAAAAGGTCAAACTAAATGAATATTGACAATCTATTGTAATAGATGTCTCCTCTATAAAGAGGAGACATCTACATTAGAGGGGTAGCGAGTTGTAACAGAAGTATTGTAGTGCAGAGAAAATCTGAATCCTTATTGTAATTTGACATTTTGGCAGATGAATAAAGCACTGTTCTGAGCATTTCAACTTAGCATCTGTGTTCCGGGGAATCTTGTGAGAGGGACAGGGCCCACCTTCTTCACAAGATTCACCCATTTCTTTTCTATTAAATGTGTGTGTGATTTCTGTGTATTTCTAGCCTTGCTTCCGATATTTCCTTTTTGCTGATACTCTGTTTTCTTAATCGATTGGCGCTGTGAAAGATTGTGTCACCGGTGATTATGATTTTCAGTGTACATCGGCAAATTGGTTACAGAGGCAGGTGTTGAACATCCTTATTCTGAGGACAGGGTCCTGGTCCTATGTTACGAAACAACCATCATTTCTTTTTGTAGAGTTGTTACAATTAGTTAATTGCTTTCATTTCATTTCTGCAACAGATCATAGCTGCTGTAACGCAGAGTAAGGGTTTGATAGAAAGTAGATTTGTTTATACTACAGCCTTTAATGCTTTTAGAATTGAGTGCATACAGTACAAGGTCACCTTTGAAACAAAAGGACTTTCCCGGGTTGACAATTTAATGTGGTACTCGACTTTTTAATTAATAAACAATTCGAGCAGCCAACATTTTGGCGCTGTTGCCGAGGAAGGCGACTAGAGATTTTAAAGGCATTAATGATTTTCCTTTAGAATAATAGGTGCATGAGAGGGCGCAGGAAAGCTAACTTTACAGGCGGCAAGGGCACAGGAGGAGGAAGAAAAACTTTCATTGACGAGATCATTTCAAAGGCCGAGACATCCCAGAGAACAAGTTCCCGAAGACCTCAGATCCAACATTCCTCCCAAACAGATCGCTAGACGGAGGAAGTACTAGGACCTGAAAGGAAGCTGGAAACACCAGAGCAAGTTGAGGAACCGGTAGAAGAACCTGAAGAAACAGAAGATACTGAAGATAGAGCAAGCGATTCAAGAAAAAGACCAATGGAGGATAACAGAGCGGAAGGAAGGGGGGAAAATTCACTCTCCACCCTAGAATTTCCTATTGGGGATCTCCCAAGAGGAACAATCCCTATGAAGAACATTCCACCTGCAGCACTACCTAATTTTCATGGGTTATCCTCTTAAGATCCTGATGAGTTCCTCTTTGAATTTGATATACTGTATAGGAGTTATGATTATGTAACTCTTGCTTAGAAATTAAAACTGTTTCCAGCAACATTGAAAGGGAATGCATTAAGGTGGTTTATGAGCTTAGGGGCTCAGGTAATCACTACGTGGGATCAGATGAAAGAAAGTTTTCTGACCAAATATCAGGATTACTGCCGAACAAGATAAAGGAAAGAAGAATTGTTTAAAATGGTTCTGAAGGAGGACGAGAATCTGGAGGACTTTGTAGAGCAACTGCAGTATAATCTACGGCGATCTAATCATCCGACTATGAGTAAAGATATTCTGAAGAAAATACTGCTAAAAGGGGTACGAGATGACTGCTTGGACATGCTGAATATGCTTGGAAAAGGAGATATTTCCAAAGAACCATTTGATGAGATTATCAACCTCTGTATGAGATGTTCCAGAGGAGCAGCAAGTAGACCAAAAAGCAGGGACAATATATACTCGAGAGTCTAGAAATCAGCAAGTGGAGGAGCAACACGAGCTGAAATAGGTAACTTGCTTGAATAATTTAAAACTGAAATGTTAAGCTCTTTTGCTTCACAAATTGATGCCCTGCAGGTTAAAAAGAAGCAGGCAGAAGCAGAAGCTGCTTTGACTATTATATGTTCTAAATGCAGAGAGAAGCACCCACTGAGGGAATGCCCATTGGATAGGGTACCAATTTGCACCATCTGTGAAAAGGATCATGAGACTCAACAATGCCCTTCTTTGCCAGGAATAAAGGCAGCACTGCAATCAACTGAGGAGGAAGTTGAAGCAGTGTCCCTGATGACACAGAGGAGGCAATGGCAACCACAAAGACAAGATATGAGTTCTAACACATCATTTAGTCGTTGGAATAATCACTCTCCTTTTCAAACAAATTACCCACCCATGAATCAAATGCAATACCCACCCTTTAATCCAATGTATTTTCCACCCATGCAGCAACCAAATCCTCCTTTTACCGATCCCACCATGTGGAATCCTTGGACTCTACAGCAACCTTATTTCAATCAATGGAACCCAAACTGGACATCCCAACAGATCCCATTTCCTCAGCACCAACAATCTCTTTCCTTACCATCCAACGCTCCACCAAATAACTAGACAATCAGACCCCAACTGCCTGTACAACCTAACCCCAACCCAAATAATAATAAAGCTCTGCAGGTAATTGCTATCCAAAGTCAACCTGTTTCCCCTATGCAATGCAATGATATCCATTTACGTTCTGGGAGAATAGTTGAACCCATCATTGATGATATTACTGACTCTGAAAAAGAGGAAACTAGAAAAGAAAAGTCATCTAACAACAATGCTGAAACAGTTGAATCATCTTCTAACAAGACTGCTCAAACAACAGAGCCACCCTTCCCTGAACGTCTGGCTCTTACCAAAACATTTGAGCCACATACTTTTAACCTTTTAGGAGAACTGCAGAATTTATATGTCAAAATTCCGCTATTGCAAGCACTAAGAGATGTTCCTATTTATGTTAGAACTGTTAGGGATATCTGTATTAAAAAGCCTGGAAGAAAAGATAAGGAACCCCTCACAGTCCATGTGATGGGAGAACTAGCTGCTTTGATGATAGAAAAAGACCCCCCTGTGAAATATGGTGACCCTGGTCACCCTACAGTAACAGTTCAGGTTGGTAAAACCTTTGTCTCTAAAGTTCTAGTAGATCTGGGTGCTGCGATAAACATTATGACACTTGAAACAACACAATTACTGCAGTTGAAAAATTTAATTAGGGAAACCCCAACCATTCTAGAGCTGGCTGACCGCTCTACAATTAAACCCGAAGGGGTCATTGAAGACCTAGTAATTTCCGTAGAATCTTGGAATTACCCAGCCGATTTTGTTGTGTTACAAACTAAAACAAAGTTGGGGGGTCATCCACTGATTCTAGGAAGACCTTGGTTGGCTACAACAGATGCATTCATCAACTGTAGATTTGGATCAATGACAATATCTAATGGGTAGGAAACCAAACAGCTTACTCTTTATCCTCATGCCACACCCATGATTAATAACGACAATTTTGTATGGTTAGACTATGAGGATGAGGAAACCCAACCTATTTTAACTGTCGGACAAGCTTTAACTTTCAAGGACTCAACCGAAGATGAATTAATTAGCAACTTTATTTCTGAACCTTCTTCGGTCAGTCCAGAAATACATAATCACTTCACTGCAATCTTGGAATCTGAATCCCAGCAGAACCTTGAAACTGAAAATCTACCTCAGACATTAGCTGGCAGCTCCTCCAAAAGTATAACAGTAGAAATCGAGCTGGGTAAAACATTAAATATAAATCCTAATCTAACAGACGATCAAAAAAGCAGTTAATGAAGCTACTCCGTGAAAATAAAGAAGCATTGCATGGGATTATATAGATATGAAGGGGATTTCTCCTGAACTATGCACCCACCGCATTTATATTAAAGAAGGATCCACCCAGTCTGTCAACCCCAACGACGGATGAATCCCAATTTAAGGGAAATTGTGAAGGAAGAACTTCAAAAATTGTTGAATGCGGGATTTATATATCCTATATCTGATAGTGAATGGGTTTCTCCACTAGTAATTGTACCCAAGAAAAATGGGAAATGGAGAGTATGTGTGGATTATAGAGCCCTAAATAAGGCCACCCAGAAAGACCATTTCCCTTTACCATTCATTGATCAGGTATTAGATAACTTGGCAGGTAAGAAATTCTTTTCGTTTTTGGATGGATTTAGCGGATATAATCAGATCAATATTGCACCCCAAGATCAGGAAAAGACCACTTTCACTAGCCCATGGGGGACCTTTGCCTATAGGGTTCTTCCATTTGGGCTATGTAATGCCCCAACAACATTTCAAAGAGCAGTGATAGGGATTTTTTCTGATATGTTAAATGATTCTTTAGAAATATTTATGAATGACTTTACTACTTATGGCACGACTTTTGAGGATGCATTACAGAACCTTGAAAAAGTACTTAAGTGATTTATAGAAGCACACCTTGCCTTAAGTACTGAAAAATGCCATATGATGATGAATCAAGGTATTGTATTGGGTCACTTCGTCTCATTCTTAGGAATTAAAGTCAATCCAGCTAAAATACAGGTAATTCAGACCCTCCCTATCCCCAAAACACAAACTGATGTGAGAAGCTTCTTAGGACATGTCGGGTATTATAGAATATTTATCAAGAATTTTTCTAAAATAGCTTCTCCTCTGTTTGTGTTACTAATGAAAAATGTTGAATTTAAGTGGACTGATGATTGTGAAAAAGCATTTGATGAACTTAAACATCAGTTGTCTATAGCTCCCATTTTGAGAGGACCTGATTGGGCACTCCCCTTTCATATATCCTCTGATGCCTCAGACACTGCAATTGGAGCTGTCTTGGGACAAAAAGAGAACAATCTTCCCTATGCCATTTATTTTATTAGTAAAAATATGACCCCCGCAGAACTTAATTATACAGTTATTGAGAAGGAATTTCTAGCAGTGATTTATGCTATCAATAAGTTTCGACATTATATTACTGGTTATACTACTTTTGTGCATACTGACCACTCGGCCATTAAATACTTAATGAACAAATCCGTTACAAATGCTCGAGTTACCAGATGGTTATTGTTATTACAAGAATTTGATATCACAATTGTAGATCGACCAGGAAAAGAGAATGTAGTTGCTGATTTCCTTTCTCGGTTAAAAACTAATGAAAATATTCCAGTAGATGATTCTTTTCCTGACGAGTATTTATTTGCAGTATCTGCTCACTCACCTTGGTATGCAGACATTGCAAACTATCTAGTTGCATGGAAATTATCATCACACCTATCGCATAGAGAAAAAAGGAAAATCATTCAGCAAAGCGCTAGGTACAACTGGATAAGCGGGTGTCTGTTTCACACAGGACTCGATCAGGAGATCCGGAGATGCATTGGCGAAGATCAAATTTATGATGTATTGAAAGCCTGCCACAATGGCCCTTGTGGAGGGCATTTTGCAAACAAAAGAACAGCACACAAGGTTCTCAGGATGGGTTACTACTAGCCCTAAATCTTCAAGGATGCAAAGAAATATGTCAGGGCCTGCGATAGCTGTCAAAGAATGTGCCAGCCTAATCACAGGGATGAAATGCCACTCAATCCCCAGGTAATTCTTGAACCTTTTGAAAGATGGGCACTAGATTTTATAGGTCCCATTAACCCTCCATCCAATCAAAAAGTTTATATACTAGTATGCACAGATTATATGACTAAGTGGGTAGAAGCTAAGGCACTCCTCAAATCCAATGAAGAATCAGTATTAACATTTTTACTTGAAGAGATCTTCGTTAGGTTTGGATTGCCTAGGGAACTAGTCACTGATGGGGGGCCTCCTTTTAACTCTCATGGCTTCAAAGACACATTGCAGAAATACCATATTAAGCATAAAATGACCACACCTTATCACCCCCAGGCAAATGGGTAGGTGGAAAGCACCAACAAAGTCATAGAAGCCATTTTGACAAAAACAATAAAGGAAAATAGGAGGGACTGGTTTCAAAAGTTGCCTGAAGCGCTATGGGCTTATAGAACTGCTTGGAGGAATACTACGGGATTTTCACCCTACGAATTAGTTTTTGGTAAAAATGTTGTTTTCCCTGTGGAGTTTGAAATCAAAACCTTAAGGACTGCTTTAGCTGTTAACCTTGATTTGACTGATGCACAGAAAGCCAGGTTGCAGCAGCTTCAGGAACTGGATGAGAAGAGGTTGGATGCCATCCATCAAACAACCATGATCCAACAACAAAGAACCAGGTGGCACGACAAAACTATTAAGCAAAAGCAGTTCCAGAAAGGTAATTGGGCTTTACTATATGACTCCCGTTTCGAAAACTTCCAAGGTAAATTAAGAACAAGGTGGCTAGGACCTTATGAAGTAGATGTTGTTTTTCCAAATGGAACAGTCAGACTCTTAACGATTGATGATAGTAGAACACCATTATTAGTGAATGGGTATCGACTCCGTTTGTATCAACGACCTGTTTCTAAAGAGGATTTCAAAGCTACTTGCACGACAGACTTACATTATGTTTTTTTGGGGGAACCTGTTGTCCCTCAAGGCACTTAAATTTCTGTTTATTTATTCATTTTTAGATTAGATTTCTCAACTAATAATCCCTGCCAAGGGTTTCCATGTTACAATTAATTGTTTTGTAGATCTTAGTTTCGGAGGATGGCTGAGAATAAAAATTCCAAAAGAATCACTTTGCAGCTTGGGAACGTTTTTCGGACCATAAATCAGTCTTTTATTATGTCCCGTTGCTGCAACACCATTTCCCTGTTGCTGCAACACCACTTCCCATTGCTGCAACACCACTTCCCGTTGCTGCAACACCATTTCCCGTTGCTGCAACACCACTTCCCGTTGCTGCACACCACTTCCTGTTGCTGCAAAACCACTTTCCGTTGCTGCAACACCATTTCCCCGTTGCCGCAACACCACTTCCCGTTGCTGCAACACCATTCCCCGTTGCTGCAACACCATTCCCCGTTGCCGCAACACCACTTCCAGCTGCTGCAGCACCAACTCCTGTTACGGCAACATCACTTCTCAATGCTGTAACACGAATTTCAGTACTTAATGAACTATCATCCTGATGGAACATATTATGCTTCATTAAAGGAACCTGCCATGCACTCTGATAATTACACTTCTTCACTACTATTTCCTGTCAGTAATAAAAATTGCCTGTATTTTTATGCTTGGAGACCCTTTGTAATCATTATTAATCGAGCAAAAGACAAGATAAGACTTTTTGGCGCGCAACTAAAGGTAAAAGTAAAGGTACGCATGTTTAAGTGTGGATATTAAATTATAGTTAATGTGGAGATGTTGATACGACTACCGAAATCATTGTACTACCAATCAGATCATTCAGCCGTAGATTTGGGGGGATTACCAAAATATTGTAATTATTGCATAACACGTCAATCACCACCACCCTTAGTCCTCGCAGTAATATCTAAAAGTCACACCGTCGTGGCATATCCTCATTTGTAACGGTTTACTCTATTTCAAACTCGGCAACTCGGCTCTGCATTGTGTATTTTTTCTAGATCAGTAGCTATGGGGGGAAATCTGATTACACATGAACCTGGCACAACAACACTACTGGAACTCTACCCAGAGGTTTACCAAATTTTCCTGCAAGCAGGATGGGTAGACTATTTTAGAAAACTTACGGATTTCAATACACAACAAGTGTTGGAGTTCGCATGCAACTTAAGAGAAGGATTTTCCATGGTCCAAGGAGTGCAAATTCCAGTAACAGAAAAAGACATAGCCCAAGTTTCCGGGTTACCGACCAATGGTACACGCTAGTTTAGTAGAAAACATCTTATTCTGAATGCGCAACAAGACCTTTTCCTACCAGGCGAGCACGTGGAAGCCAAAGGCAGAGGGGTCGCACTTCAGTCACTGCCTCCACCATGGCCAAGGTTGTGGAGTTCGTTAAGCAGTATTTGACTTGCGAAGGTCGTTACCAGGTAATTTACCAACACGACTTCGTTTTGCTAAATCATTTGAGGCATGGTCAGTTAGTAAAAATGCCCTATTATCTATTGGGTTGTCTAAAAAATATGTCATGTTATACTGTAAAAGAAAAGCATCCGCTCCTTTCCCTGAAACATCATCGCTTAGCCCAACTCCTAATAAATAGAGGCTTTGCTCTAAACCACCCACCCCCCCTCATTAATTCTCCCCAGCAAATAGAAGAAAATCCTCAGCAGGCAGAGGAAATTCCCCAAACACCAGAGCAAATACCCCAGGAAATTCCCCAACAACCAGAGCAAATACCCCAGGAAATTCCCCAGCAATTAGCAGCAGAAACACCCCTGCAGAGGACCCCATCCCCCAATGAAGCTCAACCATCCACCCCCATGCTTCATATCTCCACTAATGATTCCGATGATAACACCCCCATCATCTTCCTTAAAAGAAAAAAGCAGCAGAAAACTAAAACTCTAGCAAAAAGGAGAAGAACTAGGGCTTCAGTCAAAGCAGTTGTTATTCCCGATAGTTCCCCCAGTCTGAAGGAAAGTGGACGAAAAAGAAAAATTACTGATTTTCCTGCTTCTTTACCGAGGCAACGAACACGGTCATCTATAGCAATTAAACCCACCAGCTCTATTATCCCCAGTTATCCACCCATCACCCTAACACCCCGCATTCCAACCATCCCTGAACATTCCCTTTCCTCACCCTCTGGGGCTGAGATGCAGAGCATTGAAAGTTTTGTGATATTATTTTCTGAGGCAGCTGTTACACAAGAACCAACTGCCGAAAAATCTAAAGTAGACACCCAAGGTGATATTGGGCGAGTGGCTGTTACACAAGAACCAACCACTGACCCAATAGGTGACACACAAGAACCACCTGTTCGGATGCAAATGACCAAGTGGATGTGGAACAACGACCCCTTCCTCCATTAGAACCTGCAGATACACAAGCTCCGCCTACCATAGCCTCCCTATAAGAAGAAATTGAGTTTCTAAAATCCCAAATTAAGGATTATCAGCAGGAGATAATAATGGTTAAAGAAGCCTATCAGAATGAATATAATCTCCACATCCTAGCACAGGTAGCGTCTGTAACAGAAAAGAGTCAATATAATGAATATATGTGCAGCGAGTGTGGTGAGATTTACACTCGAGCAGGATATAAGATAGTCTAGGTCCCAATGACTGAAGCTAATCCACAACCTTCTGCTGCTGTAATCAAAACAGAACAACCTGCTGTTACACAAGAACCAACACGTTCTCCAAGAGTTGCAGAAGAAGAAATAGAACAACCTGTTGTTACACAAGAACCAGTAGGTTCTCCAAGAGTTGCAGAAAAGGAAACAGAACAACCTGCTGTCGCACAAGAACCAGTAGGTTCTCCAAGAGTTGTAGAAGAAGAAACAGAACAACCTGCTGTTACACAAGAACCAGCAGGTTCTTCAAGAGTCGTAAAAGAAGAAACAGAGCAACCTGTTGTTACACAAGAACCAGCAGTTTTTTCAAGAATTGTAGTGGAAGACATAGAACCACCCCGACCTACCCAGACTAGTACAGAACATAAATCTTTTTCTGATGCCTATGCATAGACTGAACCTCCCTGTGTCAGTAATGCTCACACCGAGACCTCTAGTTTTCAACAACTAAAGGACACATGGAGAACAGAATATGAGATTTCACAAGGGAAGGCATTCCAGCAGCAAAAGTCAATCTGGTTTAGCTACGCATGCAAAAATTGGGATGCACTTGAACAGTGTCAAGCTCAACATAAAGAACATAAGGAATTAAAAGCTAGGTTGTCCCACATCGTCGATTTGGTCTAGAGGGTACTGGCTACAAGAAAACCCTCTTTCAATTATGCAGTATTTTTGAGAGAATTCTTAGCGTTCTTGCAAATAAAGGAAATCAGATATGGAAGACCCTACCAAGTTGGTACACCTGATCAATTTATTGAAACATTTATAGAAGCACCAAATAATGATCAAAACTTGCTCTGTGAACTCTATCTTCACAATGAGGCCATGCCTGAAGATAGAGTGATGAATATACTCCCTATTGTTGGTGACATCCAAATAAGAGCCTTCATCTCTTTTCTAGCCAATCAACTTACTTGGAAAAATGCTTATATGTCAGCAACACACAATGATCAGAACTGCCTTCTCTGGATTCGAAATGAACCATAGAATGCAACCACCTTCATTGCACAACATCAACAAAATTTGAGTAATCCAGAGATAGTTGATCACATGAGGAAACTACAAGCAGCAGTCTTGCAGGACTGCCAACATTATGTGAAAACAAAGGGAGCGTTGGCCATCAAAGCAAACAATTTATTTTGGGAACATTGTCTGAAAGAGAGACATGAATATCATCCTTACAATCCCCTCAATCTTCAGGTAGCAATTTCACGCATACCTTATTATGTCAAATGTATGGAACAATGTGTTGAAAGGTGGATTGGTTACCGTTTTCATTTCCCTCTCTTGTGGTTACCTGGTCAGCAATATAAGGCTCATTATAAACTGACCAAAAAGGAGGAGGTGGCAGCAATTATAGAGTGTCTATGGGTTCAGAAACAAGTCTGATAACACCTTCTTTAGCTACTGTATCAACAACTTACACTCTTCATCCTAGTATTACGACTCAGATTCAGAGTAAACGTTGCATGAGGACATGCAACCCTTTCAGTTGGGGGGGATGTTAGGACTCCATATTGTCTACTTTTGACCTTATATTTTGTCAT
>APFE031579905.1:78357-121281 GCA_000404065.3 Pinus taeda | reverse complement strand
CCTACAAAACACAAAACACAAAACCCAACACGGACATGCAAAGAAAAAACAAACCTTATGGCTCGAAGTTAGCTTTACCCAAAAAAACTAAATATTTAAAAAAAAATTGAACCTTGTGGCTCAAAGTTAGCTTTAGCTGAAAAAATATTTTTCTCAATGTTTCTGATTTTCCGAGATCACACTAAGGTGGAGGGAAAAGAGCATACGCATGAGAAAAAAATCCTTCCTTTTTGTTTCTGATTTGCCCAGATCGCACAGAGTCGCAGGGCAAAGAGCATACGCAGAAATGAAAGGTATAGATTAGGTTAAAAAAAAGCTAAATAAACCGAAACCGAAATAAGCAGAGAGAAAATAACAGTAAACTGCAAATAAAGACTGTATACCTCGAGATCTTAAAAATGATGCAGATAGGGCTACCGGAAACCTTTTCGCGTGAAACGAAAGGGGTTCCTCACTAGAACAGATGCTCCGAACACAACAGAGCAGTCCTCACGGGCTGAAAGCAGTTAGAAACAGTAGATCTAGGAAACGACAGCCGCATGCAGTTCTACCGGCTTCAGATTTGGATCACCAACGGACGCGGCCCTCAAATAGCTCTGATACCATGTAAGAATTTACAGGGTAAGTTCCCCAGACAGAACACCAGAAGGACACCGCTCACAAACAGATCACAGATCAATACACCAGTATTTTGACGTGGTTAAAACCCTCAGAGAGGGAAACAGTCCACGGCCCGCGCCAACGTGGCTACTACAGGCAATTTATTAATAAAAGAATGAAAATTTACATAAGCTTCTCTCATGCACGGTTAACCTACAAATGACCCTCCATGCGCTTTAAATAGAATTCATGGACCAATCGGGTGTCAAGCCACGGATCAAGTGTCGGTAATACCGAGGAGAGAATGAACCGTCGGATCACTACATATCGCGACCGTCGGATTGTAAGTTACAAAATGTACAACGGTAAAGAAACACACTTTACCTAACTCTATACCTAACTCTATACTAGACCAAGTTGAACTTAACTATTCCTATGTGTCGGAATATCCTAACAGTATTTGGTGTCTCGGGCAAAAGAGAACCATGAAAAACTAATTGACATAGTTTTGCTTTCTTTTGGCACCAAGAATATATTGACAATGCAAATGATAGATGGATTTAGAATATGTGAATAAGAGCTCTATTTACAAATGAATGATAGATAAAAGGATACTCTTCCACATGACATGGATGGTGAATCTAAGTACCACTGAAAATCAGTTCTACCTACACATCATCTCCATTTCATTTAGTACCAATGTGGATGCATAATATATTTTGACACAACAGAGGTCGAAAATTAACGCTTAAAGGTTGAACAATCGAGCTAATATTGATAGATTTCTTTGTATCTATAACTATGAATGTAATGTATGTGAAAGTTTGATGAATGAGAATGATTTTATTAGAATAAAATGAAAACATTAGTCATCTTGGCTTCAAATATCTTATCTTCAATAGGCTTGAAATTGTATTTATCAGTAGAGGTATGGCCAAGAGGTATTATTGGAAAAATTAATGTATGAATCCCATCAAATAGGTAGCGATCATCAGTAGAACCAATAAACAAATATTTTCCTAAAGAGATTGTAGTATGGCCTGCTCGCGGTGTCAAAATTTTTCCAATTGTTTTAATCAATTCCCAAAAATGAGTATAATGGCTATGGATGACTTTGAGATGTTGTACATTTTGCACATCTTGTACAAGAAACAATGTATGCAAGGCTGCAAAAGAGTGTTCCCTGTAATTATTTTTACTGTCATGTCCCTTTGTAGTTCCCAATGTATGAGACTGCCATTGGCTATAAGCGCTACTCAATTTAAATAATGAAGAGGATGTGCTTGCTTATCGAGGGCTAAATATGAAGACAACATGGATATATAGCTCACAGGAAGCACCATGGTTCTAGAGCACCGAAAAGGCACTAAAGATAAATCCAATAATATGGGGGGACACCCTCTTCATGAAGTAGCACAAATATAAGTCTTGTTAATGGTTGCAATTGTGGGTGATGTGAAAATGCAACACCAAGCGAAACAATGACACCAAGCCTCCAAAATTCAACAATTTTGTAGGCATATGGGCCCCAACCATGATGTTTGAAATCATGTCTAGATTCATTTTGGATGATACAAAAAGAAGATGTTTCTTATTGTAAGCATCATTTTTTTATCACGTGCTCAAACAAAGACGACAGAGAAACGCAACCCGAGTAAATCCATAATGTCGTAAATATTGTTTTCTAAAAATGATTCAAGCATGATACAATCGATAGCAAAGAATAATATTGTGCACATTATATGGACAGATTCTACAATAAATTAAAATAAAATTCATGAAAAAGAAAACCATAGACATTCATAAATGCATCAATTTATACATTTTTTCTGTAACAACGACTATGGTCATAGAGGGAGAGTAATCATTTCCTTCTTGTGCAAAGGAAAACCAAATTCCGACTTTGAGAACTTGGTATCGCATGAAAATGACCTATAAACTCGACGACAACAGTCCAACTACTCAGTGCAAACATAACCAATTAAACATTACCTAAGAACCATTTCAAAAAGAAACAAACGAGACTAATGAAAAATCTTGCCAATCTGTAAAATTATCTATCAATTCAAAGTGGGTATGTTGGGTAGGGTTTCTCCTTCGAATGACATACCATCGAGAGAAGACCTCACATGTAGACCTCGAAGTCAGAAGGATAAATGGTGGTAGAAATCTCATTACAAATTGTAACTAACTAATACTAGTCTAATCAATTCGATGGCCCAAGCTATTTCTATCATCTAACACAATCAATCCGATGGACCGAGCCATTTCTATCGTCTAACACCAAAATCAACGACACATGAAAGGAACAGCTTACAACATAATTAACTAATATATCTAAATCACTTAAAATTTTATATGAATAAATAATTTTAAAATATCACAAAATTATATATATATATATATATATATATATATATATATATATATATATATATATATATATAACACACTCGTGTCTATTTTGCAATGGGGGTTCCATAATTTTAATTTAATTATCAACAATTAGTAAAGATTTAATCCTCAACAATTAGTAAGGATTTAACCTCCCCAAAATATGCTAAATGTTTTTAGTAGTAGTCACAAATCAAAGGTTGAGATTTATCTAATAAGTAGTTATTAAGCATGTTCATTAATCATGTTCATTTGACAATCTTCGAATTCACATCAAAGGACGACAAAGATCTGATCTTTCAAAATGACCCCTACTTCATGGGCCCTCAGGGTTTGTATCTAAATAAATGGACTCCGGACTTCGATCCGATAGTGGATGTACCCAAAGCAGTCCCGATGTGGGTTAGACTTCCAAATCTCCCAGTGCATTGTTGGAATTGGGACTCTCTGAGGCACATTGGAAATGCACTGGGGAAATTTATAGATCGAGCGAACAACAAGGACCAATATGACTGTGCCAGGATCTGTGTAGAAGTAGATCTGGAGGTGGGGCTACCAGAGGCCATCACAATAAAGGTCGGAAGCTGGACGCACTTACAAAAACTGGACTATGAGAAACTGCCCTTCAAATGTCGGAAATGCTAAGTTTATGGTCACTTCGCCAGAGGCTGCTCGACCAACAATGAGGCTGTGCAGGGGAAGGAGGACGGATGGAATCAAGTCAAGCGCTCCAAACCTTATCTCAAGACACCGAAGTCAGGAGGCCCTAATGGCAAAGGACCTCATCAAGCCTCTGCTCAGAAGATCCCACCCAAGGCTGCTCCAGAAAATAAGTTCGATCCTCTTAGCTCGTATCCAGAGGACACCCAGGAGGTCGTGGTCCAAAAAGAGACAAAATCTACTCAGGAGATCGAGATCCAAAAACTAGTTTCTTCAAGCAAAGGTACCCCCTCAGCCTCCCTCAAAGGAACAAGTGCTGAAGACCCCAAAGGTATGACTTTAGAAGACGAGGAAGAAGAGTAGGAAACAGACGAGTTAGAGGAGGAAGGAGAAATAGGAGAGTCCCAAACCTCGGTAAGAATATCTACAAGAGGCCGCAAAACAAACAGGGAAAAAAGAGAGTAGGAGACTTACAAAGATAAGCTACAGGGCAACCAACCAACATTGGAAAAATTGCTAGCCTCAAAGCCTAAGATGTTGAAAAATCAGCCCCAAGGCTCCAAGGGAGCCCATCAGAAACATAAATAATGAAAGTCATCTCCTGGAATTGTAGAGGTATGGGGAGCAAAGTCAAGGAAGAAGCCATGAGAAGCTTAATAAGAACATAAACTCCAGACATACTTCTTGTCCAGGAGACTAAGCTGGAAGACATAGTCTTCCTGCAAGAAAACAAGAAATTTTGGTTTAAAAGTGAAGCAAGAGCAATCTCTGCCTGGGGCGCCTCGGGAGGGATTGGCACTGTATGGAACGCTAGCAAATTTATAGTCACCTTTAAGGCTAGGAATACTCACTGGTTGCTGCTGAAAATGCAGAACCTGGATACTAAAGAAACCTTTTGCCTTTTCAATGTATACTCTCCAGTCAATGTTGGGGAAAAAAGGAGTGTTGGGATTCTATAAGGCACCAAGCAGACTTGACAAACATGGAAAACATAATTATTGTTGGAGACCTCAATCTCACTCTTCACTCATCTGAAAAAAGGGGAGGCAACGCAGTCCGAGATCTGGCAAGGGAATGGGTGGAGGATCTTATGCAGGACTGGGACTTGCTGGATACCAAACCTTCTTCTGGTAAGTACTCTTGGTCTAATAAAAGAGTGGGCCCTGGTCATATTGCTACCAGATTAGATAGATTTTTTATTTAAAGCTCCTATTTGTTACTAGGTTTAGAACCCAAATTGCACATTCTTGCTAGCAGCATCTCAGATCATAAGACCTTAAAGCTAGAGCTCCTACCCATCTTGATCTGGGTCCTATCCCCTTTAGATTTAGTCCCCTCTGGGTCAAGGAGCCAGACTTCATGCAATCAGTCAAGGAATGCTGGAGTCAGCCTGTCAAAGGATCTCCTTTCTATATATGGGAAGAAAAGCTCAGAAGGGTAAAAGGAGTTCTAAAACGTTGGGTCAAAACCCTGTCCAACTCGGATGCAGAAAGAAAAACCATCAAAGCCTCTCTTGTCTCTCATCAAACTCATATGGAGAACGCTATAGTCACAGAGGAGCTGCTAGATCATGAAGCCCATCTGCAACAGTGCTTTCATAAGGCCTGCTTACCTGAAGAAGCCTGCTTACCTGAAGAAGAATATTGGAGATTAAAATCATGAAATCTCTAACTCAAAGCAGGGGATAGGAACACTGCTTTTTTCCACAAATAAGCCCAGGCCAGAAAATGCTTCAATACTATTTCTGAGATTAAGGAGGATAACGACACTCACAAGGATTTTGATTACATTAAGAAAGCAACCTTTTCTCACTTTCAAAACTTGTATAGTGAAGATAAGGATCCGCACCATTACTCCGATCTATTAGATATTATTCCCTCTGCAATCTCTGCTCGTATGAATGAGATCCTTGAGGCCAAAGTCACTAAAGACGAAGTTAAAAAGGCCCTTTTTGACATGGATCCGGATAAGGCCCTTGGGCCAGATGGCTTCTTTGCCAGTTTTATCCAAGCTTGTTGGCCGATTGTCAAAAAGGATCTCCTCAAAATTGTTCAAAAGTCTCAAAATACTCAGAAAATAGGAGGCAACACAAACTCTGCTTTCTTGGCCCTCATACCCAAGGAAAAAGGTGCCAACAATTTCAGTAGATTCTGTCTGATTTCCCTATGCAACACTGGGTACAAAATAATCACCAAAGTAATTGCAAATAGACTGAAGCTCATTCTTCCCAAAGTAATTCCAGAGAATCAAAGAGGCTTCATCCAAGGAAGGCAGATCATGGACAACTTCACCCTTATTCAAGAGGCAATTCATTCAAGTCTCCTTCGAAAAGAACAAGGTATGGTGATTAAACTTGATTTAGAAAATGCCTTTGATTGAGTAAATCATAGCTTTATGTTAAAATTCATGAGCAAGTTTGGTTTTGGAGAAAATTTCATTAAATGGATTTGAGCATGCATCTCGGAGCCATGGATTTCTCCTCTTATAAATGGAAGAGCCACTAATTTTTTCAAAGCTTCGAGAGGTCTTAGGCAGGGGTGTCCTCTTTCCCCTCTGCTATTTGTCATCCAAGCCTCTGTTCTCAGCTTCCTGTTAGACAAAAATATGCAAGATCAAGATATTGATGGGTTGAGTATTGCAAGAGGGGTCAAAAACATAAATCACGCTTTGTTTGTGGATGATACTCTTCTTTTGGGTACTGCCTCTCTTTCCTCTGCATCTAAATTTAAAGCAGTCTTGGATGAATTTAGTGAGGCTTCAGGCAGCGTTGTAAATAAGAGCAAACATCACATCTTCAGCTGGAACACTACGCCCAGATTGCTCTCCGCTATTTCCAGATGTTTGGGTTTTGCAGCCTCCTCTTCTTGGTCCTCTTTCAAATACTTGGGCCTCCCTGTATTTCATAAGAGACCTACAAGCAAAGACTGGCTCCCTCAGCTTGAAAAATTCAAGACTAGGATCCAGGCCTGGGGTTACTCCTGGCTCAATCTTGCTGGAAAATCTGTCCTAATCAAATCCGTGCTTTCCAGCCTACCCTTATTTCAATTTGCTAGGCTTCTCGCTCCAGTAAACATATTAAAAAAAATGGAAGAGTACATGCAAATGTTCTTTTGGAAGGGAGGAAAACAGAATGAAAACAGGATTCCCCTTATCAGTTGGGAAACCATCTCCAAGCCACTGTGGGAGGGAGGTTTGAATTTCAAAAATCTCTGTCAACAGAATGTGGCCATGGCAGCTAAGATTATCTGGAGGATCATTGCGCCCAAGCCTGGCTAGGCCCAATTGGCTCTGTGGAAAAAGTATTTCAAAGGTCCTCACACCAGATGTTTAGGCAACGTGATTCACTTGCCTAACTTGGCTTTCCTGAAGCTGTCTGTAATCAATGCGCACTCCTACTGGATCCCAGGAAATGGCAAAAAGATCAACATCTGGACTGATAACATCATGAATATGGATCCAATTGAAGACAGAGCCTCCATCAGAGCGCTGGGATTCTGGATGGATAGAGAAGGGCTGCGTTCGTTATGGGACATTTCTCTTTGGAGCGATTCTGTTTGGGTAGGTTGGAAACGTATTGAGGTGCCGACTCACCTGATCAATGAATGGTCCACGTTGCTTGATCTCTTGCACGGCTTGGTGCCCACGCACATGAGGAAAAGAGATTCGAAAGGCTGGGGACCAAATTCCAGAGGCTACGCTGTCTCCATGGGATATGCCAATCTGAATGAGAGGCCTTACGTTCCCCCTAACCCAGCACCTTGGCAGGGTGTTTGGCATTGTCCTTCATGGCCCAAAGTCAACTTCTTTGCTTGGCTTCTTTGCCATGACAAAATTCTAACGTATGACACATTGCAGAGGAAAGGGTTCTTCGGTCCCTCCATCTGCTCGCTGTGCATCGAAAACGCAGAGAAAACAACCCATTTAATCCTGGAATGCACCTTCTCTAAGCAGATCTGGTTATCCTTTATTTATAATTTGGATCCCAATTTCTTGCTTTCTTGCTCCATTGCTGATCTTTTCTCTAACTGGGCAATCAGATATCCCGACCCTTCTCCTAAAAATTAGATAATAAAAAATGCATGGGCTGTCCTTCCAAAGGTCATTTGTTGGCAGATATGGCTAGAACACGACAGAAGAATTTTCAGAAATACAAAGTAGAATCACAAGACCTTAGAAACCAAGATTAAATGTCATGTAAAGGAGTGCTTGATTGATATAAAAGATGATTCTAATCTCAGCCAACAAGACATCACTTGGGGATCATTTCTTGACTTACAGTTCCATTCAGTAGTCAGAAATGTCCCTCCTCTTAAATACTGACAAATAAGGAAATCTGAAACTGACTTTCAAGACTGGCTCAAATCGCACTCAAGGCACTCGCTCTTTTTTGACGGGGAAGCAAAGGGAAATCCGGGCAAAGCTGGTGCAGGAGGTGTAGAGGTAAATTCAATTGGGGGAAAAATTCATTCCTATGCTTGGGGTCTTAGACATTCAACCAACATTTAAGCTGGGGCCTTGGCCCTCTTTCAAGGCCTCATGATTCTTAAAGAATTAAACATAAATGAATATAGACAGGATATAGACATCCTCAATGTAATCAGACTTTCGGCATTCAGGCCAAGATGAATTAAACACTCCATAACTGTTTCTATCAAAAAATAATAATAATTTAATATAAACATATAATTTAGCTATTTTATGTGATTTTTTTTAATCTAATCTCAACACACCAAACGTTGTTTTAATGCATATCAACACACACACACACACACGCACACACACACACACACATATATATATGAACTACAACCACGAATGATAGAACAAAAAAAAACCACCATTAATTATTATTATTGCACTGCAACAAAAAAATGAAAAGTTCAAAGACAAAACCCAGTTGGAAGTCCTCGTTACCAAAGCTCTTTCATTGATGAACAAGAATTTACAAAAGTACAATTTACAGAATTTTCATGAAAGCAAATACAATTTACAAGAAAAAATTGAGATTGCTCTTTAACCAATGAACGAGAATTTACAAAAGTACAATTTACAGAATTTTCATGAAAGAAAATATAGTTTACGAGAAAAGATTGAGACTACAACTCTTTCTACGTACTCTAAAAACAAAATTACAAAGGTTTCACACAATAAAAACTCTATTTTACTTGCTTGTTGAAAACCTCCAAAACACTGACAAAGACATAAACTTATGAATTCTACTAAAAACATAAATTTCACCTTCTATATATAGCTACAAGCAAACTTAATCATTTTTTTAATATATAATTATGCAGCTTGTATATTGATCACGGGCAATACATACTCACATTGAGCATTTAATTTTGCATTTGATAACTATACCAAATACAATTTCACCATTTTGAATTTACTAATGTTGATTGTTTGTTATTAATTTCTTGTAGATACAAAAAGTGGTAAGCTAGTAAAAATTTAATTACTTTAGTGTTGCTTCAGTGTTGGATACTTTTCATACACCAAAAATGATGCAATCAAATTCATTTATTGAAATAAATGGAATAATTTCCAACATCTTCTAAGAGTTTTCTTCTCTACTCCAAAACTGACAATCAAATTCATTTAATGAAATAGTTGGGATTATTTCCAACCATCTTCCAAAGATCTGAAAACTTGAACAACCGACGAAGTTATTTGAATAAAGCCTACCAAAAAAACAATGGAAATTTGTCTAGTAAAAATCATCTTTAGTGGCTATTCAAAGAGACATGTTCACATTTTTTTTAAATATACTTCTTGAAAAATTGAACAAAAATGTAATATTGCAAGTGCAAATTCATGCCAAAATAAGACACGATTGAGGGCATGCCCAAATAAGACATAACCGACGACACAACTAGAACTAAAGTCTCCCAAAGGAAATCACACAATTTGATATAAATGAATGAGTGTTTGACCCTAATTTCTATTATATACCAAGAACAAAGTGATAATAAATATATTTATATGATGAATATGGAGTCACTATCACGACCTAGCCTTAAGATAAATAAATTCTCAAAATATTTTACCTTGATTAGGAAATTTGTGTGACTCTTGCTTAAAATCATAATCAGAGATACCTTGAGGGGTACATATTTGCACTTGAAATTCATAACAAGATAAAATGGAGTTGTTGTCAATGAAAACCAAGAAGGGAGTCGTGAGCAAAAGTTAACGTCGTGAACCAGAGTACATTACCTGCAGAAATGACCAAACATATCAAGTCTGTAGCATAATTTGACCACTTTAGGAGAAGATACTAAATGAATTTTCATCAGAAGCCATTGAATTTAGTTACCTAGACCGGAGAACTCTAGCAAGAAACCCTATAAATAGAGTCACAGTTAGCAAACCTAACATGGTGTGAAACCCAACAAATGGGAGTACTCACAGAGGAATGACTTACCTGGGAAAGATTTGCATTATACCAGACCAGGGGTGGTGAATCAACCCCATCAAAACTTTGTGCAAAAACCATAAACTATAAATAGAACTTATAAATTGTTCAAGGTAAACTATTGGTAACCATCGGAGAAGAAAGAAACGTCTAGGTTTACCTTGAAGAATAGAGTCAGGACTCTGGCAGCTTGCCTTCTGTAAATTCTAGAGACAAAGCAATTACCGGAGAACCTGAGAACCCCCAACTTGAATCTTTCATTTAATTACCCCGTTGCTCATTTTTAAAGTCGTTTGTGATAGGTTGTGCAGGGGAGTATTTCATAGCTAACTAACATCGGTCAAATCAATCCAATGGACTAAACTATTTCTATCATCTAACACCTAAAATCAATGACACACAAAGACATAGGTGGCATGAGAGGAGAGTTCTTCCTAGAGGGAACACCTTACAATGTAATTAATAACAATTATTTATTAGAAAAACATGGGTTTGGAAACATCAACATTAAATTATGGGAGTTTAAAATTAATAATAGTTCTTTATCAGGAAAATATGTGTTTGGAAACATCAACATTAAACTAACACAACCACATTAAAATAAATGTAGTTGATATAAACTGTAAGTGTCAACTTAATATATGCTATACTATAAACCATAATATCAAACTCAATATTATAAGCTTTAATTATAAACTCTAATATAAGATATTAATATATTAATCATATATTCAAAAAATATTGTATCAATAAATATTAATATATTATTATGTATTAATTAATATTAAACCCAATAGATATATACTATTGGGAGTAATATTATAAATTCAAGATAATAACATTAAATCCAAGGGAATAATATTGAATCCAAGAGATAAATATTAGAGGCCCTTGGGATTAATATTATAAAACCAAAGGATTATTGATATTTTATACACCCAATGGATTGATAAATCCAAGAGATTAATCTTATAAACCTGCGGGATTAATAAACCTATTGAAAATGAACCACATTAGAGGGTTCGAAACACTACCAGTAAACAATGATGATGATATGAAAACCGGTTTCAAAGAATCAATATCGATCACAAAAGTTTAAGATAAAAAATTATTAATATTATAAACCTAAGAAAATAATATTGAAAACCTTAAAATTAATATATAAAACCTAGGATTAATATTAAAAAATCTAAGATTATAAACCCTACCATTATAAACCTTAAGATAATAAACCCTAATATTAATATTATAAACCCAAGGGATTATTAATTCTATAATACCTTTGGCCTTTGGGTTTATTAATCCAACAGATTAATATTTTAAATTGAAGGGTTTATAGACATAAAAGAATAACATTAAACCATAGGACTAATATTATAAACTCAAGTGATTATAATATTACTAAAGCCCAATTTTATAATTTTGCAATGTGACATTGAATAAATTACAATTTAATGTAACAATGTGACAATGTTTGTCATATTAATTATTGCATTGAGGCAATGTTTGTCGCAAGATGTTGGATAGATCTTTTTACCATTCCAATGCCACAATATTAAACCCTAACATTATAAAATACAATATAACAAGGGATTACTAAATCTAAGGGATTAATATTATAAACCCAAGGGATTAATAATAGGATTAATATTAGAAACCCAAGAGAATAATATTAAACCCAAGGGATTAATATTATAAACTCAAATGAATAATTTTAAACCCTAACGTTATAAAATTATGAACTCGAGGAACTATAAACCTAAGGAAATAATATTAAACCCAAGGGATTAATGTTACAATCCCAAGACTCGGATGCGGGTGTTTTCCAAGATCATTAATGGTTTCCATTAGGATTGCCGGCGCAAGGACTTGCCAGGTGGTGAAATGCACTATGATCTAGGCTCACCGCAGACGAAACTTGGCCAGTGTGCAGGTGGCAATAAATGGCCCATCAGGCCGAGAGCTGGAAATAGCTGAAATTCGAATGGCGCCTCCTGAACCTTCAGTTCATCCCCCGGTCTGTAGCTATTGTCCGCTGCATGCTAAACTTGCAGGTAGCAGAATAGCTACCGGAAGACGATGCTGGCACCTTTGTTGCATTGATCTAGGAAATGGCCACCATTTATCCCATTCCATGCTATGTCCTGTAAATCCTACTCAGAAGCCCTGTTTTCGTAACCAGAACCCCCCCCCCCGACTGCTTATCCCGCTGATTTGCTCTCCAACCTCACCAGTATGGTCAGGCATCGTATGAGGAGTCGCCATGGAGGTTCTTGAGGCGACAGAGTGCGCCCTCAGGCAGCGCAGAGCTTAGCTCCCCCTTCTCCTCCTTAGCACCAGGAAAATTCGCCTCACCCTAGATCTCCGCTCAGACACTATTCCCACACACACAGCAGGAGAGGGTATGGGATGGCTTCAATGGATCTGCCCAACGATTTTAGGCTCCATTCTATAATTTCTCAGCAGAGTCCTGGCCCTGTCACTCATGCTACCCAATTTAGGTTCCAAATCCGTTTGAATAAACCCACTATAACTGCCAATGTGACTGTCGTCTTCACTGAAGAAGAAGTGTTGAGCAGTGAACAAGTGAAAAACTCTGAGGAGCACTCGCAGGAGGTGAGAATTCTAGAAATGAGAAGGAGTCAGGAGAAAAATTCAAAGGATGATAGCTAAGGAATCAGTCATAGCATAATGCATGGAGACAAAGAGCATGCAGACGACACTCAGCGGGCGAGTGGCAGCTCTGTAGGCGTTGCTTTGATGGTGGGGTGTGCTGGCAGCTCAAAAGGCACCCAGCAGGCAGGGGGGCCTATAGGCGGTGCTGAGAAGAGCGATGTGGAGGAAAAAGAAGATGATTGGGACCAGTATGCGTGCTCTGTGGTCGAGGAAACACCGGAGGAGGAGGATAACAAATGACGCCACCTGGTAGACGCATCCACCCATGAGCCAAATCGGCCTCCTGCTGATCACGGGTTGGTCCAGTCGCTTGATGTTTTTACCGTATGTTTATCAGTTCAATAATTTTGTTGTTTTGTTATCATGTCCAGTGTTGTTGAGTTGTATCTTTTTCTGGGTCACAAGTTCGAAGTATGGTGTCTGTTGATGACAGTTCAGGGTTATATGTTAACTATTTTTGTAATGTCAAGCTGGTTTCCCCAATCTGGGGCAGTTTCAACTGTTTCAATGAACTCTAGAAACAGAGTTTGAGGCAAGGCCTTAGTGTAACTATATTTTTGCCTTATTAATATAATTAGTCTTACATAGAAAAAAAAAGTATTACAATCCCAAGAGATTAATAAACCTAATGGATTAATAAAGCCAAGGGATTAATTATAAACCCAAAGGAATAATATTAAAATCGCAATGGATTATTAATATTATAAACCCAAATTAGTTTTCAAAAGTGTGGTTGTCCATGCTGAAAAAATCCATCACTCTGCATGAGATGGAAATGACTTGGGGTTTGGAGGCCTTTAGAATACAGACAACCCTGAGGGCTCTACCTAGAGATGCACAACCTACAGATTGATAGAGGCGATGCAAGCTACGGGGGTGTTATCACTCAGGTTTTCCCAAAGTTGTAAGAAAGGGAAAGGAGGCCGAGGTAACCACAAACCAATCTTTTAGATACATAATCTAGCCAATCTGTATCTAGAGAGGGCTCTCTCTTTATGATTTAACTTTGCTTTGAAAGGTATTAGGCTAGTTATGAATTTCAGGGGTTTTGTTTGATTTTTGGGTGGTGATATTCAATAGAGCAGAGATGAAAGACTAAGGTTCAGTTCATTGGGCTAATGGAGTCAACGAGGATGGCTTTCTGGATTTGGTTTCTTAACAGAGGATGGTTCCATAGGGCAAGGTAGTCAAACAGGGAACAAATAAAGAGCTGAAGCAGATGGAATGGGTTCAAATTGGGTTAAAGGCAGTTAAGAATCTTTCAACCTATTTAAAGAGGGAAAGTGGATGATTACTGCTAAAGAGAAAATCAAGAATTCCTTAACAAATAATCAATATGAAAGAATTAGGAAACAGGAGCAATTAAGATTTACACTGCTTATTCTAATTCTGAAGAAAACAAAGAGAATGATAACGGATGAAAGCAAAGTGCATTCAAGCATATTCTGAATTAATCTTTATCTTTATCATTCAGATTTTGAAACACAGGTGATATAAGGAACCAAAAAACTTTGAAACACAGATATAAAAGACTTATTGGTCCAGTGGTTGATTCAAGAATCCTGTGACAAGTCCTCTGCTTCAATTCTTCATCCAGTGAGCCCAACAACAATTGATTCCAACAACTTTCTTTTCCGAAAAACTCAATGTTACAGCAAAATCTAGGAATACTCATCAACCCCAAATACTTCGTTTTGGGGGTATTTATACAAAATATCTCATGGAGATAATATGTAGTGATGACTAATCGTTTTTTTTCTTTTACAAAAGATAGAGACAAATAGTCTCGAAAACAGGGAAAAGATAAACTGATGCTGTGCTGGTTGCTCCATCTTTGTCGGATGTGCTGGAGGCAGGCTCTGCGAGTCGGTTCACAACTGTCTTCCACTGATACTCTATGTTGGCTGCTCCGTCTTTGTTAGATATTATTCAATCTTGATCTGATACACTTTGACCCATTTGACCCTCATTCATTTCCGTTTGTTTTATCATGGAAAAAATAGCCCAAAATTCACGCCTTACCCAAGAGAAATGTACAAAATTTCTAACATATCTTCCCAGCACTTCTGCTTTGGCAACTTATGGCTCTGAAGTTTTCTGAGAGTTTCATCAGTCTCTGTATATCTGAAGAAATTAGGTTGAATGGTGAATAGATGCTGTGCCTCGTGCTCAATGTAGAATAAATTTTCTAAGTTGTCATAGAGGACTCGGCCAGATGGAAGTGCTTTCACTCCTGATGCACTTGATGATGCGCTAGTTTGATTGCCGACATGCTCATTTAATTTATCAACATAATTAATGTGTTTCATTAACTTATCATTGATGACCAAAGGACTTGGCAGCCCTTTACTAAGCAAAATTGTGAACTTGTCCATAAATGCATTGATTTCCACTTGCATATCTTGGCACCTTCTCTCTAAGTTCTGCATTAAAGTTCTCTTGGTTAGAACTTTTTTGATTTCCAAAATTTTGTCTGTCCTATCTTGAATGCCAAGTTTCTCCAGTTGTTCTGAATTGTGGGTGTTCAAAAAATGTATAAGCTGATTAGCTTCTTCAGGCATTTTGCCTAACTGTGCTCTTGCCTGCTGAATTACTTGATGGGCTATGTTTATTAAGCTAATCTGCTCATAGATCACTTGGATAGATGGCCATATTTCATTTATACACTGGGTGACATTTTCCCAAAGGATTTTTCTGATCTCAGCCAAGGGTTTATCCAGAGTGAGATCCTTTTCTAATGTTCTCACTTTATTCTCTAATGCCTTAACCTCCCTTATTTTTTCTGCAACATTTATTTTGGATTTGTCATAATCCTTTTCTACTTTTTCCAATTGCTCTTTTACCAGTTTCAATTCTGACACCTGTAGCTTTAATTGTTCCATGGCCTTTATCAATTCTTCAGTGCTCTTATTAGTATTGCTGCTTGGTGTTGCTCCTGCTGCTGATGTACCTGTGACTATCTCTGCTGTGGTTGCTGGGACATTGGGAGCCAATGTTGTTCCAAGTGTGGAGGGGGCTGTAGTTGAGACTACGGGGATTACCTCGGGAGGTTGGGAGGTCGAATCTCCCTGCTTTTCCTTTAGTGTTTTTTCCAATGCCTGCTCTGTATCATTCAACCTCTCATTAAGCTTCATGAGCAGGTCCATCATCTCCTCTTCAGATTTCTGTTGTACAACTTCTGTAGTCTGTGGATGCATGGAAGGAGGCAGTTTTAGCTGTTTCCTCAGGGCAGCAATGTCCTCTTCTTTCTTCTTCACTGGTGCCTTTATGCCTTTAGCATCTTTGGGATCATGTCCCAGTTCAATGATGATCTCCTCCAGAGATTTTATCCTGTTGTCCTTGGCCAGAGAAGAGGCTTTCTGCAAATGTAATTAAGCAGAGGTATTGTTCAAGGAGTTTTGTAATTTATGGGCCAACATTGCTTTATCAGCCAATGTGGAGTAGACCATCTCTCCAGTCTGTTTATGAAGCTCAATCTGGTCCATAGGATGAATATCCTTGGCTAAGGCCTCCAAATTTGTCTTGATGTAATCAGCTACTGACTGTGGTTGTTGCACCTTGGGCTTAAAGTAACTCATTATCATTTTTCCCTCTTTAATGTCATAGGCTGACGTTAATCTCTGCTGGTTTGTGGGGGCCATCTTAAGATACTGGTTGTAAATTTTAAGCCTTAGTGGGTCATTCCTGGCGTTTATCTCTGTGAATGTCCTTTCGATGTCTGAGGCATGTTTGCTTTGTGGCCTAGTGGATGAAACTTCTACACTGTGCTACCTTTCTAGCTCCTACCTGTGTGAGCTAGTTGATGTTTCTATCACTGGGGAAGTCTGTTGGCTGACTAATCTCTCACCTCTTAGACTGTTAGTGGTTTCTTCAATAATTTCATCTTTCGATAGAGGATTTAATCTTTGTCTCTTTGCACTTGGTTGTTCTGCAGGCCCACCTGTGGGGGGAGTGGCTTCTTTGTCTCTCTTCCTGTTTCTTTCCTCATTCATAGGAGTTTGCAATGCTAGAATTCCTGTTGTTTTATCTTGGGCTGGAGGAATTTGTTCTTGCTGATTTGTCATTGCAGGCTGCTCTGTGTTTGCCACTTCTTTTCCCTTGGAGGTTCCTGTGACTGGTGTACTGGTTTCCTGTACAGGCTGCTGAGAAGTTCCAGCAGAGGATGTTCCAACTCCTGATTGTTGAGGCAACTTGAAAGACACCTGTCCAAAAGGGTCCAGGTCAAGGGTTTTCTTCCAGATCTTTCATAGTTTTTTCCATATTTTCTTGCTTACTAATCTCTTCTATTAATGTCCCTTCTACCCATTCATCTTGATTTGCATACTGTTCAATTTCTGGGATCCTATGATGTACATAAATTGATAGCCTATTCCTTACTTTTCTGTCACTTATAAAACTATTTGGGTCATATGGCACCCACCAAAAACTTTTCTTCAATTTAAGGTGGTCTCCTAAAATCTTCTCAGCTTCTTGCTAGGCATCTCTAGAATGGATGACGTAAGGGCCTAACTGGTTTTTGATTCTTAACTGCGCCTTCTTCTTTGCATTGCAAAAATGGTCTAAATCTGCCTTTATGATCTGTATGAAATATTCTAGTGCAAATAATCTCATGGGCACATATTTAGGTAGCTTGAAAGGGAAAAGTTCACACCCATATATTCTAATCTCTGTGTGATTTTGGTACAGGTACCAGTCACCTATCCTGTACTATTTGTAGAGCTGCAAAATCTTTTTCATGTCACCCGAGATTCTGGGAGGAGGAGCTCCTATAAACATAGTGGATGCCGAATGAATAAACAAGTCAATAAACTCATCATAGGTATAAGGGCACTCAAAGGTATTATGGAACACTGAGGTCCAGAAGATCACAGACCTTCAATTTGCCTTTGAGTCCAACCTCCTGATGGGGAAAGAAAAGCTGTCTGGATGATAATATAACAAAAGGTGGTATATGGAAGATGTGTACTTGAAGACTCCTTCTCTATCCAGGTTCAAAAATCGTTCATGGATTTTGTTGGCAATGAAAGTGGCATAGTCATATTTGACAGCAGGCGGCTGTCCTGGGGTAAATATTGACATAAGAACTAGGGTGATCTCATCAACATATTCACTGGTATTAAATCCCAAGATTAGGGATATCATGTCAATAATAAGTCTGCTAGTGCTAGTGAACCAGGTATGCAAATAGGGAGGTGGGCCTGTAGGCTGATGGTCTGGTTTCATGAACATCAGAGCAATACGGGTTATCTCTGAGTTGGAAAATTGAGAAGCTTTTTCAAGCAGATACCCCATGGAAAGACGATCCAGGGGCTCAATGGAATGGAATTGTATCATTCCATTAATAGACTCAACAGTTATGTGAAAAAGAACAGTGATGGGGACATGACTGCTCTATGGACAGGGTCATATTTGACACAACACTGATGAATGATGTCTGGGAAAACATGAACTAAAAGGAGGAAATACATGGGAAGGTTGGATTCCCATAACTCAAAAATATCATAGTTGTTTCGATGACTATCCCTGACTTGGTAGAAGGCCTGGAGATGGTTCATGTCACCAAATAAATCTTTTATTTGGAAATCTTTGTCGGCCAAGGGTAAATAGTCTAAGTCTTTATGAGGTGCATTCATAGGCATGACATTCAAGGCTATGGGGGCTTCCATATTTGGTTCTTGTGTATTCAGACTGGAATTCGGGCTTCTGTGGAAACAATGGACTAAACAACAGGCTTGGGGATTTTTTTATGGTAGCTTCGAAATGATTTCAACTTGAATTCGACTCTTTTAGGTAAAATTCTCAGTGGAAAAAATGAAATTACAGGTTTACGGAGAGAATTGGGTAAATACCTGTTTTTAAGAGACAAACTGTGTAATTCGCAGGTGGAACAACGAACTGCAGAGCACGACGTTGGAATTTCTTGGGTGGGTGGTAGACTGGATGTGTTTTGCATGGAGCATAGTTTGCAGTGAATAAGGGTGAAAATGACATTTTCCCGTCAATTTAACGAAATTTGGCTTTGGCGGGGCTTTTTGGCATTTACTGAGCAGCTGACGTCAAGGTGACGGGACATTTTGTCACTAGCGGAGGGTGGTAAGCGGTTTACCCCGCACCACTTTTGGGGTTAAGTGGTATCAGGCGGAGGACTAGCGAGCATGTTGAATGAGCGACGCATGGCTTTGGTACGGGCGGAAAACCGCCGGGTGATTGCAACTTAAAATGCGGCAGGAAAGGTGGTTGCGATATAATCGCCAGCCGTCGGATGAAAAGACTGAGATCGGATGACTGACGAGAGTGAGACAAGGCGGGGAGTTAATATATGCGGGCCCGGGTTAATAAAACTTACTTTAATCGTATCGAGCGTGTTTTGATTGGTCCACAGGGTGTTTGTTAATTAACCCAGATGGTTAATTAACCACATTATCACGTGGCGGGGGACGGTTATTAATAGTCAAGATGAATCTATTAATCCCGTCAAACGACGTTTACAGTTATATTTCAACTAGGGGCGAAGATATATTAAATATCGGGGTTTTATACATAATATGGGGAAGGGTATATTGTAAGGGATTTATATAATAAATTTTAAAAATTAATATGAAAATGAATTGAATGCTCAGTTTACAACCTTTTGCATATGTATTTAAACTTAGGTTTTGAAGAGGAAAAAAAAGGGTTTATATGAGAAAGGTGGTCATTTTCCTAAGTAAAAAATGGGATTTTACTCAAGAGAACCTTATGGAATGAAATGAATGGATTATGTGTGATATTAAGAACAGATCTTAATACTTTGGGGGAAATTAGTGAATGTCTAGGGAATAATATGAAGGGGAGTTAGTTATGTACCCTCATTTCGCTTGAGCTGCTTGGAGTATAATGTATGTCTGGTACTTGTGATAAAAGTGAAAGTTGACACTTGTGGAGACAATATCTATCACAAGTATTATTCAACAACATCATTCTACCCACACTGCCTACTTATGCCAAGATTAAACACTTTGGTCAGATTTTATTTTCTATTTCTAAAACAGGAAATTCAAACATGAACTAGCCAAGTTTATGTTGTTTGGCCATTCATCAAAGGTGGCATAAACCAACAAGCTGCACACCATCAGATTGTTGTAGAAAACAAACTAGTAGTGGCATTTTGGACTTGCACACTTTCCTGGTCTTTTTGTTTGGGGTTCATTTCTTTCACTTTTTTGACCATTTTATTCTTTTTACCCTTTGATTTTTATTTTAGGGCATACCCTCTTTACATTTTTTGATTTTTTGACAATATGGAAAACCTTTGCAACACAAGAAGGTATGAACATATTAGAGAGCTCATTAGTGTCAATATGAAATATGACACCTATTGGTATAGGAGCATAATAGGGGGGGCCGGGGGGGGGGGGGGGGGTAGAGATCCACTCCTACCGTAATGTGACAATCGACGAATCAAGCGAGAAAACCTGATATCAGTCTAGTCCCCCTAAAGTCGCCAACCGTAATATGGTACTGTCCTTGGAGCTCGATGGAAGGCAAGAAGCAGAGGGAAATGTTTGCCATGTGCAATGGAAAAACCTCATTTTGTAATCCCACTAAAAAATTTGGAGAAATACAACAACTATATGAATGACCATGTGACGATATGTAAATTCATCGGAGTCTGGCCAATAAAGAAGGATCTGATAAAGTGGATACAACAGAAATCGCAGCCAAAAGGCCATATAGAACTCAAACTGGGAGCCAAATGATTCTTAATGGTAATATTCTCAAACCTACAAGATAAGGAAAGGGTTTTTGAAAATGGCCCATATTTTTACCATAATGCAGGGTTTTTCATGAGATATGGGGAGGAATGTTATAACCCAGATAAGGAGCAATTCCTGGAAGCCCCTATTTGGGTCCGACTCTTTAGCCTTCCAATGGATTTATGGGATCCATAAATACTAGAAGATATTGGTAACTCAATAGGAAGATTTGTTAAAATAGAAGAATCCACACGCAAGGGGAGATACACCTCCCTATGCTCGAATTTGTGCCTATATGAATATTGAGGAGCCATTCTCTAACTCGGTGGAATTGGAGTACCAAGAAGAGATATGGCAAAAAACCCTGGATTATGAGTACATACCGTTTTGCTATCGCTGGTGTCAGGTGTATGGTCACCTCTACAAAGCATGTCCAATGAGCCAAGAGGGAATGATAGATCTAAAGGAGGACCTAATAAGAATCTCCCACAAGAGGCAAACAAGGGGTTCAAAGAGGTCACGCATAAGAGGAAGACCATGATAATGCAGCAGAACTCAGGAAACCACAACCAAAAACAAAGGGAAAATAAGAATATATATGAGGTGCTGCAAGAAGAAGGAGAAACCTCAAATAAGACATATCCAATGGAGAAATAGGACAAAGGTAAGGAAAGAAGTCCCACCAAATCTATGACAACCCCGAAGAGAAAATCCTAGACAGATTTGATAGAAAAAGAAGAGTCAAAACCAGTAGATCTCACCACAATGGAAGTCGACACCACCAAGGAAGAGTTAAGCACGAAGGAAGTAGTTCTTAAAAGTCTCCTGAATGAGTGGAGGCACCTTGATGAAAGATTCATTCCAGAGGATCAAAATAAATTGTATAAAGAAACCTTCCAGAAATACATGGCTAATCAAGGACAAAGATAAGGAGATATATCAGAGCAGCTAGGCATGCAACAAGACAACTCACAGGAACAACACAGTCGAAGCAAAGGAGGGAAGAAAAGGGGACGGAGAAATCTGCAAGAGTCAATACAAATAATGTGAGAGATGTTGGTAAACACGGGAAGGGTAATACCGCTCTCAATGGTATTTCAACAACTCAATAAAGTTACTCAATGATAGTTATCTCATGGAATGTGAGAGGCCTCAATAGCCGAGGTAAACAGAGATACCTACAAGATATATTTAAAAGGGAGAAGCCACAATTAGTGCTCCTCCAGGAAACTAAGGTAATAGGAGAGAAAATAGAGGAAATGCTCAGGAAAATGAAGCCCAGATACAAAGCAGTAGCACTAGATGAAAAAGGAAGTGCAAGAGGAATCACAATATTGTGGAACCCTACAGAGGTAATGGTAGATTATTGGATAGGAATGCCAAGAATTCTGACTGGCAGATTTCGCAATATAGGGACCAGAGAATGGATTCTCATCTCAGCATTTATGGCCCTCATACTCCTAGAGAGAAAGAAAGATTCATCCAGAGCTTTAGGAAACTGCGCCAAATGCATGCAGAAAAACTATCGTTGATAGGAGGGGACTTCAACTTGATAACTTCACTAGTAGAGAAAAAAGGAGGGATGAGAAGAGAAGAACTAGAAATGGCGTAGTTCAGGGACATGTAAGTGGAGCTGCAACGAGTAGATATTCCAACCATCAATGGAAATCATACCTGGAATAACCGTAGGGGAGGAACCCACCAAATAACATCCAGGTTGGATCGGTTCTTAGCAACTGAAGACCTGATAAGCAGGGATGTCTACTATATTGAAGTGTCAATCCTGCCCTACATGGGATGACCACTGGCCAATCTGATTGGAAGTAGACTTGAAACAAGGGAAACACAAATGACCATTCTAATTCAAAGCCTTTTGGCTACTGGATCCTGCCTTCCTAGACAAAATTAAGGAATGGTGGATATCGAGTACAAAACAAGGGAGGAACATAATGCATACATTCTAGCTACTCCTGAAGGAGCTCAAGGGAAAGATTAAGAAATAGAAAAAAGAGGAATTTGGAAACATCCAACATGATCAGGAACAACTTCAGGCTAGGATGCAACAAGTCCAACAACAGATGATAAAAAATGGTCACTCAGGCTCCGTAGTGGAGGAAGAAGGCAGACTTTTGACTAGGATCAAGGAAAGAAGGAAGCAATAAGATATCTTGTGGAAACAAAAGTCAAGAGTCCAATGGCTCCAGGAGGGAGAAAGAAACACTCGCTTCTTCCACAAATCCATGATACAACATAGACAGTACAATCGAATATTCTCATTGCTAGATCCGAGAGTAAACCGACTGGTTCAAAACAATGAGATGGAAAATTTGCTTATGAACCACTTCCAAAACATCATGTTTGAACTAATTCTTGACAAGTCAAAATCCATAGACTGGATAAACAGTCACATACCTCAGCTGGTAAGAAGGGACTAGAAGCTAGCCCTCATGAGAGTTGTCACTTTGGAAGAGGTGGGGGAGGTGGTCAAAGGACTGGGAAAAAATAAAGCACTGGGACCATGGTTTTACTGCTGAATTTTTTCAAGCAACCTAGCCCATTCTAGGTAAAGACATCCTAGAGGTATTTGAAGAATCCAGAAGAACAAAAAAAGTACTTCCTGCCCTAAAATCCACTTTCATAACCCTTATTCCTAAGTCGGATCTCTGAAGAGCCCCAGGGCTTTAGACCTATAGCATTGTGCAACGTAATATATAAAATCCTCTAAACTATAATTGTAAATTTACTCAAACCTATCCTTTCAGCTTTAATCTCCCAAGAACAGACTAGTTTTGTCAAAGGACACCAAATTTTGGATGGTATAGTAATAGCTCAAGCGGCCATCCACTCCTTGAAGAGTTTCCAATCTAAAGGAATGATGATCAAGTTAAACCTTTCAAAAGCCTACGACCGCTTAAGCTGGACCTACCTTCTGAGTATACTAAAATACTTTGTCTTTGATTCCTGATGGCTAAACTAGACCTTGTCTTTTATATCGACCCCTATGTTCTCCATCCTTCTTAATGAAGCACCCTCTATGGCTTTCAATGCAATGAGGGTGCTAAGACATGGTGACCCAATTTCCCCTTTCTTGTTCATTCTAGCAGCAAAAGGCCTTGGAAGATATGTCAAATCTAAATCCCAAGAAGGACAATTCAATGGTCTTCGCATGTGGGGAAACGACCTTCCTTTAACTCATCAACAGTTTGTTCATGACATTATGATGTTTTACCAAGCCACCCTCAAGGAAGAAAGGTATCTCTTGGATATCCTTCAAGATTTCATGAATTCACCAAGAACCCAAATCAATAAAGACAAGTATGATATCTCTTTCTTCAACACAAATGCTCAATCCCAAGCCTTCATGGCGAGAATAATGGGCTTTCGAATAGGAACCCTACCCTCGAAATACCTGGGTATCCATTTAAGCCTTAATTCTCTCAGAGTGGAAAATTGGAAGGCTCTCTTGGATCAAATTTAAGGTCACCTTCAAAACTGGACCTTTCGAGCCCTTAACATGGCTAGCAAAGTCACCCTTCTAAAGGTAGTGCTGCAATCCATTCCTAATTACTAGCTTTCAGGTCTAGCAGTGCCCAAAACTATATGCAATGACATGACAAATATCTTCAAAAAAATCTTATGCAAGGGCCTCAAACAAAAAATAAATGGGCTCTCCTCTCATGGAACTGGTTAACGAAGCCTAAACCAGTAGTAGGTCTGGGCCTTTGGGACCCTTATACTCTGACTCTGACTCTGATGCTTTGATACCAGGAGCAGGAAATAACGAGAGAGAAGTAAGGGTTGGAAGAATTTCAGAAGAAAATAAAATGGTGAAAGTGGAAGTGAGGTAGGGAAGAAAAGGGGGCCATCGGGCCGACAAATAGACAGAAAAGGAAACTAAGGCACCGATGGCTTTGGCGAGAAAGACCCAATGAAAAGGGGGCAAGAAAACTGGACAAGGAAGCATGCAAAACCTAATGAATGCATACCATGGAGGAACTCTAGCTCAGGTTAAAGCTATAGTTTCAACATGGGAGGTAGAGCTAAACGCCAAGGCTGTGAAAGAAGCGCTTCCAATGGAGGAATGGGATCCCCTGCTCATAGATCCAGGGCACACCAGAGGGTGGAAAACATTGTTTAAACAAACATTCCAATAGTACTGGATGATGAAGAACCTGCTGGCCAGGGCCATGACAACACACAGGGACCAGGAAGAACCAATGCAAGCTCATCACGAGGAGCCAAGCCTAAACAACATCCAAAAGGAGATCCAGGCGGTGTAGGTACAACGATATCATCAGAATCTTTGTTTTGGTCGAATTGAAAAACAAATTCAAACCTTGTTACAAAATGAAGTGCCTGGGTCGAGTGCAAAGGAATCGACCCCTAATGAGTCATATGATGACTGATGTAGAGTAGCAGAAAGAATTTTTTTTTTTATGTTGACTTTAAAAGTAGAAGGATTAAGCATACTGTAGATACAATATTATATTTAGCATGGATGGATATTCTCAAACTATTTAAATTTTGGATGACATATGATGCTGATCGTTGGCCAAAAAACCCGGTTTCCCTCGGGCAGGTTGAGGCCACGAGACATATTTTTTGTTACTTGCCTATATATAATTAATAGAAAAGGAAGTACTACCAAGCTTACACAAAAAAATATATTATAAATCCAAGGAATTAATAATATTATAATCTCAATGGATTAATAAACCCAAGTGACGATGGACAATTGTTGATTTTTATATTGCAATAATCTTTGTCACAATGTGGCATTGGACCATGGTTGGCCATAATTAAACCCTAGGATTAAAGCCTATGAGTAATATTATACCTTAGGAATATGAACCCTTAGATTGATAAACATAAGGGATTAATATTATAAACCCAAGGGAATAATTCTAAAACCCCAAGGGATTATAAACCCAAGGGGATAATATTAAACCCAAGGGATTAATGTTATAAACCCAAGGTATATAAACCTTGAGATAAATATTATAAACCCTAAAATAAACGTGGTTGACCATGGTTGATTTTCGTATTGAGACAATTTTTGTCACAATGTGATGTTGGACCATGGTTAACCATAGATGACAATGATTGATTTTAATATTTAGAACATATTTACCACAATGTTGGACCATGCTTTATTTTCATATTGAAAAAAGCTTTATCACAATGTGATGTTGGACCATGGTTGACCATGATTATAAACCCAAAGGATTTATATTAAACCCAAGGATTAATATTATAAACCCTATGAATAATATTATACTTTAGGAATATGAACCCTTATATTAATAAACCCAAGGGATTTATATTATAAAGCCAAGGGAATAATAAACCCAATGGATTATAAGCCCAAGGGAATAACATTAAAACCAAGGGATTATATTATAAACCCAAAGTATATAAACCCTAAGATAAATATTATAAACCCTAAAATAAACATGGTTGACCATGATTTCCCATGGTTAACCATGATTGACAATGGTTGACCATGGTTGTGTTTCACATTGAGACAATCTTTGTCACAATGTGCCATTGAACCATGGTTTACCATGATTATAAACCCAAGTGATTTATATTAAACACTAGGATTAATATTATAAAACCTATGAATTATATTATACCCTAGGAATATGAACTCTTATATTAATAAACCCAACAGTTTGATATTATAAACCCAAGGTAATAATAAACCTAAAGGATTAATACTAAAACCCCAGGGGATTAATACTAGAACCCCAAGGTATTATAAATCGAAGGGAATAATATTAAATCCAAGGGACTATAAATCGAAGGGAATAATATTAAATCCAAGGGATTATAAATCAAAGGGAATAATATTAAATCCAAGGGATTAATATTATAAACCCAAGGTATATAAACCCTAAAATAAACATGGTTGACCATGCTCGAACATGGTTGATTTTAATATTGAGATAATCTTTGTCACAATGCGATGTTGGACCATGGTTGACCATGATTGACCATGGTTGAAGATGGTTAACCACAGTCAATTTTCATATTGAGATAATCTTTGTCGCAATGTGACATTGGAACATGGTTGACCATGATTATAAACCTAAGGGGTTTATATTAAACACAATGATTAATAGTATAAACCTTATGAATTATAGTATACCCTATGAATATGAAACCTTAGATTAATAAACCCAAGGGATTCATTTATAAACCCAAATGAATAATAAACCCAAGGTATTAATACTAAAAACCCAAGGGATTAGAAACCCAAGGGGATAATATTAAACCCAAAGGATTAATATTATATACCCAAGGTATATAAACCCTAAGATAAATAGTATAAACCCTAAAATAAACATGGTTGATCATGATTTACCATGGTTAATTTTCATATTGAGGCAATCTTTGTCACAATGCGACGTTGGACCATGATTGACCATGATTAACTGCGCATTAAATTTACTTCGACTATACATCAAATTTATTTTAATTTGATTTCACTTATAAAATAAAATTAAAATAAGTTTTATATTTATTTATTTTTATATTGTAATTAATTATGTTCCCCCTATGGGGGTTCACATGCATTGGTACAAATGGCACGTGATCGACCATTTGAAACTGCTTCCCCTCCATGTGCATATTAATGCCGCGACGATGATAAGACCCGATACTTACTCCTCTGACGTGGAACTCCTCCTCAAGTGCTCCGAGGATAAATGCGAACCCTGGTACATGATTTGGCTTAATTCGATAGTTTAGGCATTGAGTTTGGGTGGTAAGGAGTTTAATAGCGGTCGGGTTTGTGTCTATGGTGCCTCATTGGGGCTCTAGCCTTGGGTGAGGAAGGCAGATGACACTTGCAGTATCTTGAAGTGGTTTGACATCGGTCTCCTAGTCTGCCCTTGGGACCCTAGTACGCAGATAGTTGTGGTTCAATGCTGCTCCCTCTCTTCCAATGGAAACAAGGCCTTTTCATCACTCTGCCAGCTCCTGGCTCCTCTCCCGTTTGAAAGGACCATCGCAGGTCTTTATAGGTGTGTGGGTTTTTATCTGGAATTCGGTAATTTATGCTTTGAGTTTGGGTCTCGCCTTTGGCCCGAAGGAATTTTCAGTCTCTTGGACAGCATTTGGGGGTGGGGGTGTTGTTCATGTGTGGCCTTGGATGGTGTCTCACAAGTATTTTGCTCCACAGTCAAAAGATTGTCTCAGTTCTACAACCGACTACAATCACACATAGTGCAGCCAACAATGAAATGATGATGGCACTCTCATGTTGTTGAAAAAGGGAGTCCAACAGTGAAACTCTCCTACACTTGAAGGGGGGGAGTTCAGAATTCAACAATAATTTGAAGAAGATTGTCTCTCCTTTCAGCTGACAAAGGGGGGAAATGTCAATGAAATTGACAAGTGGTTGTCATACTGAAAGTCTCGACAACATCAGCGAAGCAGCCGATGGGCATCTTCATCAGCCAGTGGGCTTTTTTCATCAGAACACTAAAAATTTGTGACTTATGAGGATAAATGTATATAGTTATTTTTTAAAAATGAAATTGATAGAAATTATTTTTTTTCTCTAGAGGAAAAATCGTAATTTCCATTAATATTTGAAAATTACATGTCGTAGATGATTAAAGAAGCATATGCTATAGGATGGGGCAATCCACCCTTCAGATATACATGTAAAAAAACCCCGTAGGGTGTGCTAATAGTAAGTGCATAATTACATGTCAAAAAATAATATAGACATAATATTTTTTAGTGTGAATATGTACATGTATAGATCATAATTTATCATGTAAACATGCCCTTATGACCCCTATGTTCTGATGTCAATATATGGCTGATGATAGTATTGATAGTGGTCCATATCCTGCTACTCCTGTATCAACCATGCACCTTGAGGCCAGACCGCAACCTCCTTGGAAAGATGATCAGAAATCTGCTTGCGCTCCCTGTAGATATGATGACATACAATGGTGTCAAATTGGGCCCTTAAACAAAGTGCGTCATCCAATATATGTCTTAGAGTGTATGCATGGCAATTAGATATTTTTTTTTTTCCAAAGAAAAAAGCGGTAACTTTTTATTAAAAGAATTAAAGAAAAGTTACACTAGCAGATGCAATGAAGCATTCCATAAGATGCCCATAAGGGCTCGGGTGCAATAGCACCCCGCGCAACGTTAGAAAACAAACGTGCAAGAAGAATAAGAATAGGAGATGGAGAGGAGAGAAGATAGAGAGAGAAAAAAGGAAAAGAAAAGACGAAAATGCGCTTCAAGATTTTCTTCCCTTTTTCTTTTCAACCTTTCGCCAACCTCCTTGTGCTGGCTCGATCGATGCAATGACTAACTGAGTTTCTGCATTTCGTGAGCCTGTTTCCTTGTCTGAATCTGAGGTGTCTGAGTGGTGCTGTCGTTTGTTCCCTCCCATGTTTTGTTCCTCGTTTGTCTTCTCTGCCTGTTTTTGGTGAGAATTTGTATCCTTGTTTTCTGTTGTAGCTTCTTCCTTATTCTCCTTTTCTTTGGGTACCTCTGCATTTTCTACTAAAATGTCTTCCTCTTCTGCTTCTGATTCTTCATCATCTGAATCAGGGGGGGGGAATTGCCATCCTTTCCTCTGCTTCCCTTTCTGCTTCTTTTTGCTGTTCACTTTTTTTGCTTCTGGGCATGTATTTTGTAAGTGTCCTATCTGCCTGCAAACCCTGCATCTGAAAGCAGTGTTTTCGTAGTCTAGTGTTTGCATCCAGTTTTGTTGTTTGTAGATCAGTCTTATATTGTCTGGCAGCCCTTTGCTGAGATCTACCTCAACACAAATACGGGCAAAAGTGTATAACCTTTCATCTATTCTCTCCAGATCTGTTTTGATATATTTCCCTATGCTGTTCCCAATTCCTTCCAGGACTTGTTCAGTCCAGAAGTGAAGGGGGAGGTTGAATAATCGAACCCAAACCGGCACTTTGGTTACAGTCATGGTGTTTGGATCAAAATCTGGAAACCATGGGGTCATGAATAGCCCCGCTGTTCCCCAGAACCAAGGCCCATTGCTGATGATTGTTTCTCTGACTTCGGTGGATGCAAATCTGACTATGAAGAAACCCTTGGAGCATAGGTGTATGTCACATTCCATGGTCCAAGTAGTGAAGATCCAATGGAATAGGTCCGATGGTTTCGGCCAGAAACTGTTAAAACGACAGATTAGGGCCTGCGTTTCATAGGACTTTACATAACCATCCAGCCCTGTAGAGTCAAGGTTTAGGGCTGGGGTTTGCCCTAACTGGTCTACGATATATGGCCTAGGAGTATACTTGCCTTGATCTGGAGAAGATCCTGGATCTTTTTTCCCCTGAAGGATGTTTTTGTATGTGTTCCCTCCTTTGGGTTGTTGTTGAGTTGCAGTCTTTTTCCCCATCTCCCCTCCTGAGCTGCTTGTCTGACCCTGTGGGGGAGCTCCTCCCCTCAGTCTGAGGTTCATAACAATGGTTTCTCCTGACTTGATTCCATAGCTTCCCATTGTTCTGTTGTCTTGGAGAGACCATCTACCATTTACTAGATGTTGGATCTGTCTAGGGTATCCAGTCAAAATACAGATTTGCTGCTTCAGCTGCATCACAGTACTTTCTGCATCTATCCATGCTAAAAAGGATTTTGACTCTGGGGTTTTAATAAAAATCTGAAAACATGTTTTAGTTACCTGGTGTTTGTCCTCAATCTGCGTTTCTGCTTCACCTGTATCAGAAAGGTCTGACCTGTAGCTGCAGGGAGATGACCATGCATGAGGGCGATAGGCCAGATCTGCTACATGCAGACCCCAAACCTTGCAGACAGGAGGGTTCTGCGTGGAATAATACCGAGTGTGCGGCGAGCAGTCCAGCAAGGGATTAGTAGAGCGTGCCCACAATTTTCCGGAAGAGGGTCGAGGAGCAGGCAGCCAGGTCTTTTTCCCATCCACGCAGGTAAGAACTCCTGACCATGGTATCTTCCTCGAAACAGAGCTCGCAGCGACCCAATACTGAACCGGCAGAACGACAGCAAGACCGTCAGCCATTCCTGGAAACAAAGCAAGGCATCGTGGATCATTGAGGGCAACAACGGCGCAAGACCGAGGGCTGGAGCGTGTTTGATCTGACGCCGAGAGCCGAACGATTTCAGGGGCAAGACAGATCCACAGATTATCTCGCAGTATCGAGCAGTGGCTTTCTGCAATCGCTGCCCCAACGGAACTTGTGACGGCGGCGCTTAGGGTTGCAGGAGACCTAGCCATCGCGCCCCAATCGTATATTGTCGCATGGCAATTAGATATACTGTTGAATCAATTTATAATGATCTTAGAGTCACCAAAAACTTGTAGATGCCTACATTGTTTTTCTAAAGCAAATTGCAAGAGATGTCTGAGGTTGAGAAGTTCAACATAGATATTAGTCCCATTACCCAACCCCATATATATTTTGAAGAAGTGGGTCTTAGTTAAGTGTAATAAGGCTCCCCCCCCAACATCCCATAGCTTGTGCAAATCCGTCAAAATAGGCCCAGGGGATGCTCTTGTCAGTGACTTCAACGGTGATGGTGCATTGGGGGGAAGGTCTATCCTCATCAGGAATAAAGGAGTAGATGGAAAAGACACAGGAAGATGATTGGTTCCAGAGGGGTAATGTATTACAAAATATAAGCTTGTTCCGAGCTAGCTAGATCGCCCAACAAAACAATAATGGGAGATTCCTAGTTTAAGTGGCCTAACCAAAGACCACCAAGATTTCCAAGCCTCATGGATGGTATTGTCTTGCCAGCTAATGGATAATGAGAGGGAGGTGAGGATCAGGGCCCAAAAATCCTTAATAATGGGACAGTGGAGGAATATATGCTCAATAGATTCAGAGTCTTGTTGACATAAACAACACCATGTAGGCTCGTAAAAGGATCGCTTCATAAGGTTTTCCCCAGTGGCTGCTTTATGACAAAGGACTGTCCACATGAAGAGCCTTGTATGTGGGGGGGGATTTCAACTTCCAAAGTATATTCCACCACCAGTCAATTACTAGTGGCCCGCGAACAGAGAGAATAACAAGGTATCCATCCTTGAGAGTGTATAGCCCATGCTTCGTCTATGCCCAATCAATTCATCATCCCCTTCAATAATCCTAACATGTGATTCTGTGAGGGAATTTGTATATCTGAGCCAGTCTTGATGCCATATGTCAGGGATGCCTAGTTGAATAGCTGATTCCTATGCTTGAGAACATATATTAATATCCCTGGATCTGCAATGTGATAAAAAATTGTTAAAAATTTTGTATTGATAAAAAATTAGTTTTAGAGCCAATACACTTAAATTAAAACTTTTAATTAATACATTATTAATATATTAATTTATGATTAATACATTGTGATTAATTTATGTTTATGTTTACTAATTTATTAATACATTATTATTATTTATTAAAACATTATCAATAATCTATTTTTACATCGTAAGGCATTCCCCTCTGGAATTAACTCCCCCAGCTGCCTTTATGCCCTAATCCTAATGGTCAGATCCATTGTTAGACGATTAAACAATGGTATGTCATCCAATTTAATTATAAAACATTAAAAAACCCTCTAATGTAAAACTAGTTAATTAAAAATTTATTTAATTTTGGTTAACCTGTCGGTTGTGTGCGCGAATAGCCAGCTGCGTTTGCTGGAAAGAAGTGCATGGCAAATACCTTCTTTTGTTGCAGGAGGAGGGCCGCGTTTCCTACAACATGAGGAGGACAAGGAGGGCCAGGAGGAGGATTCCTTTGTTGACAACTTTTCTCTTTATCCAGATCTGGTAGCCTCTCATCATAACCGATTATGTCTAGTAGTTATTAGTTATTAGGTTATGGTATACATTCTTCTGGATTACTTATTATCTTTCATCTCATATCAGTATCTGAGATTTGCAGTCTTCCACAGATTTGCAACTTTCACATACTTCATCAGATGTTCCGCCTCTCAGGTTATTAGGTTAGTTAAATTTTGTGTTAAACTTTTCCTCTTGTTGTCCTTCGACCACTGTATTGAAATGTTTTCTCTATTTTAGGGACAATGTTCAAATGTTATGCTTTCCATTTTAAATATCGAGGGAATATACAGTCTAGTTATGCATGCATACCAACTAAATTGATGGTGAGGATACTAGCGGGGCAGTTAGGGTAACCACCCACCCCATTGCAGCCCCAAACCCTCATTGTTCCTGGTGCTTTCAGATGGAAGGGTTCCGAGGTCCAGATAATTAAGAAAACACAGGATATGGCTGTCTCGATATGCTTGAATGTTGATACCCCTTGTCAGATATCTCTAGATAAGTCTCATGGACATGGATGCCACCAGAAGACTACCTATCGATCTTTTCTCATAGGTGCATACTTCCTCCTTGTCATTGTTAAGGTGGTAATAACACTCACTTCCTTGCTCACTCGCCTTACTCTTCCATTCATATTTTTGTAGCAATAGTAACTATTTGTTCGATAAGGGTATTGTAATTACCATCAATATGATCTTTGAAGTTGGGGTTTTAATACTTTCATGGGGTTGCCTTATCTCTGAGATCCGACAATGGGTTTCTCCCTGTGAGGGTTTAAGCAACTTTCACATTTTAATCAGTTTGGAGTCTTCTCATTGCTTACCTGGTTCTACCACTACACAACTGGTTTCAGTTAAGACAATGGCTCAGGTAAATTCCCTCTATTTATCAGTTAGTTAAGGGAAGTATGGTCTGTTTAGAATTGCCATCTCAAAATTAAGTATGTATGACCTGCATATTGACTTTCTATCTGTATAATTTACTACCATGTATATTTTATTATTTGATTGAGGTCTCCTTCTCTTTTTATTTTTGGGTGACTTCGAACCATTCGCAGATGACTCATGCTCCGACATTAACTTCGACTACCTGGCCCCTTTTTCCAGGTTGGTACATTACCTGCCATTAGATCCTGAGTGTTTAACTCTACTCCAACATTTAGCCCTTTATTAAATGACTGTCAATTTAAGGGTTTCAATATTGAGTTGCTTTGTATTAATTTTGACCTTCTAAGTCTCACAACTCTTCTTTGCTTAGCTCGATGTTTGGTCACATCGAGCCGAAGGATTTTGTGACAGCCCATGCCAGAAAGGAGTGGTTAAGATATTTCACATATCACTATGAAAAAGTTATTCTCAACATATATACTAGATTTTGTAAAGTTATGCATAGTAAAAATTCTCTCCAGTTATTGTGTTTTCTTGAAATTGTTCAGTATTTTTTGTTACAATTCCATAAGCGGGTAAAAGGCTTACAATATTTTACTCAAGGTTGTATGCCTGTGGGTTTTTCCTCATGTTTGGTGATTCTTTCTATATGAGCAGAAATTGAAACTTAACGATATTGTTTATTCTTTATTTCAAAGGAGATTTGTTGCATATATCATGTATTCTCTCATTTTGTAAAATTACAGAATACACTACTATTTTGAGAACTTGTAGACTCACGACATGCAGTTGTTGACCCATTGTAGAAATATTAGTTACTGGGTCAAATTCCCTGGTACAGTTAATCAAAATGTAAATTCCCAGTCCAATTGAGATTATGGTTGCTATTAAGTTTTGTTTTCTCTGAAACATAAGTTTTTTTTTGTTATAATTCCGGTATTGCACAAATTTATAATCAATTAGTATTTACAATAATCACGTTAAATATAACCATGCTCTAAATTTGATTTGTTTTCGGTTCTTGAGTTGCCCTCTTGGTGAATTATTTCACTCTTGGTGAATTGTTCACTACCGTCTATAATTATATTTATTGACATGTACATATCTCAACTATTCTGAGAATTACAGTTAGATATAGAGCTCTCTTCCTGTGAATTTCTTTCGCCCTTATAAATGATCAAAGTTATATTATATTACTTTCGCATAAAATCCTACCCATTTTTCTCCTTGTTGAAGTTTAAGGAGTTTGTTTTTACTAGAAAAGATTGGAAGTAAGGTCATTTACTTCTAAATAGTTTTATTCTTTACACAGATTCTATGGAGATTCTTTTGAATGGATTTTCTTCTTTGTTAAGGAAAGTAATTGCTGTCTACAAAAATGAACTATTTCTTGTATATTACTATGGTTGTCTCTTCTTATTAGGAACTAGGGATTGTTCTTGGGTTGCTATTAACTTAACTGGAACCAAGGATTAACCTAAATTACTCTGACATGGTTCCAGTCCTATTTATTATTCACACACGTCTACTAGTATTACTATTATTGCCTTGGATTTATTTACATGTTATTTTACCATTTTGTTTAAGTACTTGTATTTTCATACAAATTCAGGGGTTTCTACACACCAACATAAACAAGTTTTTTCGAATCATACTATTTATTTCTTCTTGCTAACAAAAGCATTCACAAAAATCATCCGTTGGAGCCAGTTATGAAAGCAGTTCACACGACTATCAATTTAGGGGTTTCAGTATTGAGTTTCTTTGTATTAATTTTGACCTTCTAAGTCTCGCAAATCTTCCTTGCTCAACTCAGTGTTTGGTCACATCGACCCGAAGGATTTTGCGACAGCCCAGGCCAGAAAGGAGCGTTTAAGAGATTTCACTTATCATTATGAAATAAGTTATTTTCGACATATATACTAGATTTTGTAAAGTTACGCACAGTAAAATGTATTCCCTTTAACTTTACTATAAGAAATTCTCTCCAATTATTGTGTTTTCTTGCTCACTTTTCTTAGTTACAATTCCACAAACCCATAAAAAGCTCACAATAATTACATATTTCAAATTATAAATAATTAAAAACAAAACATTCCATTATAATTTTCTAATTAATATTGAACTTTCACTTTCACCTATTTTTCCGATAGAAAAATCTTTACTCAACAACTAAAAACAATATCTTTAATCACAAATAATAACAAACTTTCACTTTCACATAAGGAAAAAACAAAAATCTTTACTCATAACTAAAAAAATCTTTAATCACAAATGCTATTTCACATGGTTTACTACTTCACACGTTTAAAGGAAAACCATATATCTATTATGGTGTACAAATATTGAATTGTTGAATAAAGTTAAAAAATTCATTAATAATTCACATCATATCTGAGTGGAGTGAACTTTAACTTGTCAGTTTGGTCACATCGACCGAAGGATTTTGCGACAGCCTAGGCCAGAAAGGAGTGTCTAAGAGATTTCACATATCACTATGAAATAAGTTATTCTCAACATATATTTTGTGACAACCCAATCCAGAAAGGAGTGTTTAAGAGATTTCACTTATCACTATGAAATAAGTTATTCTCAGCATATATACTAGATTTTGTAAAGTTACCTAGTAAAATGTATTCCTTTTAACTTTACTATGCTAAATTCTCTCCAATTATTGTGTTTTCTTGAAATTGCTCAGTTTTCTTGGTTACAATTCCACAAGCCAGTAAAAAGCTCACAATATTTTACTTATTTCAAATTATAAATAATTAAAACAAAATATTCAACTATAATTTTCTAATTAATATTGAGCTTTCACTTTCACATATTTTTCCCATAAAAAAACCTTTACTCATTAGCTAAAAAATATATCTATAATCACAACTAATAATAAACTTTCACCTTCACATAAGGAAAAAACAAAAATCTTTACTCACAACTAAAAATAATCTTTAATCACAATTGCTATTTCACATGGTTTAATACTTCACATGTTTAAAGAATCTATTATGGTGTACAAATATTAAATTTTTGAATAGAGTTAAAACATTCATTAATAATTCACATGATATCCTACTGGAGTGCACTTTAACTTATTTGGTGACATCGATTTGAAGGATTTTGTGACAACGAGGCCAGAAAGGAGTGTTTAATAGATTTCACTTATCACTATGAAATAAATTATTCTCAGCATATACACTAGATTTTGTAAATTTTACGCACAATAAAATATATTCCTTTTAACTTTACTATGAGAAATTCTCTATAGTTATTGTGTTTTCTTGAAATTGCTCAGTGTTTTTGGTTACAATTCCACAAGCAGGTAAAAGGTTCACACTATTTTACTCAAGATTGTATGCCTATGGGTATTTCCTCATGATTGGTGATTCTTTCTATATGAGCAAAAATGGAAACTTAACGATATTGTTTATTCTTTATTTCAAAAGAGATTTGTTGCATATATCATGTATTCTATCATTTAGTAAAATTATAGAATACACTACTATTTTGAGAACTTTTAGACTCGCGACATGAGTTAGCAGTTATTGACCCATTGTAGAAATATTAGTTACTGGGTCAGATTCCTCTGTACAGTTGAGATTATGGTTGCTATTAAGTTTTGTTTGTTGTGAACGTAAGTTTTTTTTTTATAATTCTGGTATTACACAACTTTATAATTAATTAGTATTTACAGTATTCACGTTAAATATAGCCATGCTCTAAATTTGAGTTTTCGGTTCTTGAGTTTCCCTCTTGGTGAATTGTTCTGCCAAATATAATTATATTTATTGACATGTACATATCTCAACTATTATGAAAATTACAGTAAGATATAGAGCTCTCTTCCTGTGAATTTCTTTTGCCCTTATAAAATATGAAAGTTATATTATATTACTTGTGCATAAAATCCTACCCACTATTCTCCTTGTTGAAGTTTAGGTAGTTCTTTTTTACTAGAAAAGATAGGAAGTAAGGGCATTTACTTCTGAATAGTTTTATTCTTTACACAAATTCCTATGGAGATTCTTTTGAACTAGATTTTCTTCTTTGTTAAGGAAAGTAATTATTGTATACAAAAATGAACGATTTCCTGTATATTACTATGGTTGTCTCTTCTTATTAGGAACTAGGGATTCTTCTTGGGTTGCTATTAACTTAGCTAGACCCAAGGATTAAGCCAAATTACTCTAACATGGTTCTAGTCCTGTTTATTATTCACACATGTCTACTAATATTACTATTATTGCCTTGGATTTATTTACATGGTATTTTACCATTTTGTTTTAGTACTTATATTTGCATGCAAGTTCATGGGTTTCTACACACTTCTCAACATAAACAAGTTTCGTCGAATCATACTCTTTATTTATTCTTGCTAACAAAAACATTCACAAAAATCATCTGTTGGAACCAGTTATGAAAGAAATTCACATAAATAATTGCACAAACCAATTATTACATAATTCATTCTACAGGTAGACATAATATATAGTAAAATTTCATTAAATTTAAACAAGGATGCTTATTTGTTAAGGTCAAATAAGTTTCCACGGGAAATTACTAGAGAAGGCAAAATGCTCCTCCCATCCATCGAGCACGGTTTTTCACCGAAGCTCACCCCGAGTCACTTCCCTCTCAAGACAACCTTTTTTTGGACAGAGACCATATAGTTCTGCACAAAATTTACACTGGGCCCAACTAGCTCAAGAAATTATGGCTTAGAACTTTCAGACTTTTAGGTCTATTAAGAAACTCCACTGGCCACAAGCAGATCAAGAATCTCCTTATGGCAGCGTCCTGCCCTACCTCAAGAGCGCCTTGTTGAGGTACCAAGTTCTCTTCTCCTCTTTCTTAATTGCCTCAGGTTTCTCTCATTCCCCTCTTGGATTTTCTTTTCCCATCTGGGATATTGATCCCTAAGGAAAGGAGTAACTATCCAAGAGAGGATGCATACCAATTTTTTGATAGAATGTTTCAGAGATTGCTAGCATTTTTTTATCTATAATTTATCACTTGAATATTCTCATTAATTTTCACTATGAAATAGGGATTTTTAGGGTGGTTAGAATGTGAATTCTCTCAGATGATTTGAAACTTACATTGCTTTTGTTCTCTGCTTCATGTTTAATTACATGTGGAATGGTGTGTGGCGTATCCAATTCCTCCATGTTTTGTTATTCTTTAAATTTGGTTTTTACTTATAAGCCTAAGCCTAGAATTATAGAGTTTGTCACCATGAAAGAAAGATATAGCCCAAATACATCACATTGTCAGAATTCTTGCAAAATATTAGATAACAACAGAAAGTTCTCCATTTCAAATTTCAATACTTTTCTCTACTTCAATTGAAATACTTAAAGGAAAATATCAAACATAGGGAGCACGTTGTAAGGATACTTTTACCCAAGGAAAAACTTATAGGTTCGACATTCTCCCAGTGGGAAAGTGCAACCAACACTTCTCCCATATACTTTTCTATTAGTGTACCCAGGATATTCAGATTTTGTAAAGGGAACTAATTCTTTCAAAAGAAATCCACATTCTTCTGCTTGTTTCACCAACTCCCATTTTTTATATGGGTCACTTTCTTTGTGAGTAACATGAATTTATCCATTTATGATAAGAATAGTCCTTGCATTCATGAAAAATATCTTCAACAAGTAACGATGCTTTCTACCGAGTATATCAAAACAAGTTTAAGTTATTGTAGTCTATAACATTTCTGATTTCGATTGTGCGAGATGCTCCAGTTCACATAGTTTAAAAAAAGTACCTTATAGAAAAGAAATAGGACAGGAAAATATAAGGACCAATAAACTTACTTGATAACTCTCTTAGCAGATTCCCATCCATAGAAACTTGTGTGGTGAAAATTGAAGACAATTCTATGGAACCTCATTTTTCTTATGATATCAACTTCCCTTCAATCTCCATTGCTCCTCCACCCTTTCTATTAGATTTATAGTCATCCTGCGTAATCATACTCATGGTTGCTTTAATATTCAATTTTCTTGTTGAGGAAAGGGTGAAACTCATACAGTGTCTGACATGGTTGGAACTTGAATTCCTCTGAGACACCCAAATCTCCATCCTTGAAGATTCCCATCACTGAGAAGCCAATAACAACAGAGTTCTCGTGTATGCATTTGAACAAGTAAGTGTAGATGTAGAGTGACACGATGAAGTGAATAATAATATAGAGGCTAAGCTTAGCATAGTCTGGATAATGTTAAACATCCGACACATTTCTCAAAGTGATGAGCCCATGTTGGAGACGTCCAAAATCTGTAGAATATTTAGATATATGTGAACCCCCATATTCAAACAAATTTTTGTTTTAGACTGCATTTAATATTTATAAGAATGTTGTATTTTCATGATGACTCAATCGGGTGGGTTTAGGTTAGGTTGTTGAGAAGCGAAGATGTTATATGCCTTAGTCTTCATCCCACATGTGATATGTTGCATCCTGATGTGTTGATTTTTTTGGGGAGAGAAAAAAACCAACTGTTTTTAATTAATAGAAAAAAGTTTATATATAATAAAAAATATTCCCCAAGGTTTGTTTACATCCATGTTTTCCATTACTCGAATCCAACAAAAAGGTCTAGCATAAATCTGAGAATAGTTTGTTTATGTATGTGCATCATCCTATACAAGAAATGGGAAAGTATGACATAATATAACTAGTGCTCTAGATCATAATACGAGTAGCCCCGCTACATGTTGTTTTAATCTTTGGGTAGTATCACATATTTATGAAAATATTGATTGAGTCAAAAAAAGAAAACACAGAATAGAAAATGTGCAAATAGATGCTTTGAGATCATGTGACATAAACTATATGATGTATATACACCCAGAGTCTCTCTTCTTGTTCTTGAAAAAAGTAGAGTAAAGTATGCTTCTTGGTTGTTGGAGTAGCCCTTTTTTGGATAGCTCATTGGCAACAATGTTATGCTCACTATATATGTGGGAAAAATTCAAAACCATAAATTCCTCTTGAAGATGTTTGATACGCTACATCCAATTTATGAGCTTATTGGGTTTGAAAGTAGTACAATCCAAAATCCAATCTATGGCCACCTTTGAATCTCTGAATACCACCAATTTGTTAATGGAGAACCATCTTGCACATAACATAGCTCGCCAAAGAGTGATGAACTCTACACGAATGTTAGTACCATGACCACAATTTCACATAAAATGATGATAAAATTCAGGACGAATGACAACATATACCCTGCACCCAGAGTTCCCACTATTGGACACCCCATGAAAAAAATCGATAGGGAATCTGTGCCATATGTTGATGAGTTGAATGTGTTCCTTATGATTTTTATTTGTCATAGGGCCATACTCATTGAAGAAAGTTGCAATGGAACAACATTGTCAAAGATCCCAACTTGATGCCTCAAAAATGATATTATCCATTGCATTGTGAATTAAAGTCATATGAGATTACTTTGTTATGAAATGTTTGATTTAAGTCATTTACTTATAAAGGTTCCAGAATCTTAATGAAGAACATTTTCATAAATCCTTTGAAGTGAAGTGTTGTGCATTACCTTCACTTTGAACATATCCTAGTTGGAGTCTCCCTTAAACATAACATATGATAAAAAGAAATATTTTTTTTTGCATAAAATGTTGATTTCTTTCTTCTATGCTATTTTTTCTTATACCATTGCCTTACAACATTTAGTTTGCAACATGTAATGCAAATGCTAGTTAATTTATGTTTAATACATTATCAATACATTATAGTAGCTCCACACATTATACATAATTTATCCCAATGCGTGCACCATTTTAAAATTACATACATTGTGTCATTGATCAAGACCTTTGTTTTTGTGGGTGTCCTATACTATTCTTTTCGTTATGTTTTTGAAATTCCTTCTTCCCCTTTAATTCTGTGTAATGTACTTTCTTGAGTCTCTTTAATTTTCATCGTTGCATTTGTTTAATATTTTATAATAAACAAAATGAAACAGTTCATTAACATCATATTCTAAAAATCTAAATATAGTTTAATCCTTGTAATGCACTTTCTTAAGTCTCTTTAAATATGGTTGGTGCAATCTGTCTAATAATTTGTAGAAATAAACAAAATGGATCCGTGGTAAATGGGATGTAACCTGAGATTTAAATCCAACCTCGTTCCATGGAAATCATCCTTTTGAAATCTAACTAGAAATCGAAAACGACAATGGGATTAAATTTCAATTTGCTTATGCAAAGGCCTCATCAATTTTTAGCACCAACTACATTGACCAGATAAGTATAACCTATGAAGCTAAACCTGCAAATAGAAATGGAATTTTAGTATAAAATCAAAGTTGGAGAACTATGAAAATAAATCAAATGTGCAAATAGAAATGAAACTTTAGTATGTGAATTGAACCTCCTTACACTGAACCTAATTGTGCACAGTGTTTTAAATAAAAATTAAAAGTCAATAAATTTTCATCCACTCTAAGTTGAAATAAAGACGCTTATGATAAAATATATTTTTAAGTAAAATTTCAAATAAATATAAAAAATATTAGGTTCCAACAACAAGGTTGATAAGTTATGTAGGAAAATTATCACAAGGACAAAAGCATGCATGAGAAAAAAAATGTCAAAAAAAGAGAGATGTCAATGTTTAAAAGACACATTGAATTTGAAATTGTAGATTTCACAATGATTTATTAAATGGAAATAACATAAGCTATGTGAATGTTAAAAGCTCCAATAAGGAAGTATGACCAAAATTTTGAAGTGGATAGTCAAGTAACATCAATGACCTTGGTTGAATTTTGAATTAGAAGTTCTCTTAATTGGCAACTAGGGCCAAACTCTATGTGGGTCATCTTATTTATGGTAGTTGATATTTTTCGTGGATCCCTCTCATCGAGAGGTGTAGGATTGATCTAAAGATCATCCGATTCCGATGTTGGGTTGTGTTATATTCTTTCCACGACTAACCTACGTAGTGAACCTGGGGGTTAGAGGGGGGTGGGTAGCCCCCCCTCTACGGGGTCCAGGGCAGCGCCATGGGAATTTTTTTTTGGACCCTATATTAGATTGGGCGAACCTACCTGTGGTTTTTCGGTCCATGGTTTTGGACGCAATGGTTTTCGGTCCATGGTATTGGATGCTTGGGCATGTATAAATATGTATTGTAACATTGAAAGGAAAATAATGAAAAATCAAGCTGGTAGTCTCGGTTTTGGGATCCAGTGGGAAATATCTATGTATATGTGTTTTCTGTGTTATGCTCTCGCATTGTTTATTTTTTTGTGATTTAGAATTTGTATGCAGGTAATTTCTGTACGGGGTTAAAACCTACATTTGGTATCAGAGTTGTTTTGGCTTCAAGGGGACGCCTTTGTTGCTGAGGGATTTCGCTCCGGCCTATGGTAGACCCTCTTCAGCGGGAGATCTGCGAGATCGATTCTGGTGGTGAAATAAGATGGCGAGCAGCAGAAAGATATAGATTGATAAGTTCAATGGTCAGAGTTTTGAGTTGTGGAAACTCAATATGGAGGATCTGTTGGTGGATAAAGATCAATGGATTGTGGTAGATATGGGTACTAAACCAACGAGAGTGACTGATGAAGAATGGAAGAAGTTGGATTGGAAGGCAAAGAGCACAATACAATTGTGTGTCTTAGATTCAGTATTGCTGAATGTATTAGGGGAAGCTACGACGAAGGCTCTGTGGGACAAGTTAGGGACTTTGTACCAATC